>JBBKCR010000134.1:8010668-8024097 GCA_037577295.1 Ladigesia roloffi | reverse complement strand
TCTAAGGTCGAGCATCCTTTACTTTTTTCTCCCCTCCCTATCGCACAGGAAATAACGTCTCGTCTCGTTTTAGTCAAATAAAATGAGACACGTTACCACATTTAGTCTCGTTTTTATTCGTCAACAAAATACATTATAGATTTTGTTTTGTTACCGTCACATGACCAGCATTAACGTCGCGTGACGTGAAAAATATTCGTTGACTGCAGCACACACAGCATAAACAGAGGACTGCGAGCAAGTACCACACAAAGTTAGGTGCAGTTTTAATGAAGGCAAAAGTTTTGGGGAAGAAAAAGTGCATCTTATACGGTGAAAAATACGGTACTTTATTAAGGTACTTGCCCAACATTGGTCTTTATGGATGTAGTTTGTGCACTAGACCAGGGCACAGTTACACTGGAACAGAAAAGGTTCTCCCTCGAACTGTGTCCACAAATTTTTTACCATGGCGTTGTCTAGAATGCC
This sequence comes from Ladigesia roloffi, assembly GCA_037577295.1. NCBI lineage: Eukaryota > Metazoa > Chordata > Actinopteri > Characiformes > Alestidae > Ladigesia > Ladigesia roloffi. Next base: position 8,023,629 of record JBBKCR010000134.1, on the reverse strand, counting down.
TTGATTTGCTAAATCAGTATGATTGCCCTTGACTCAAACCCTGTCTGAGTACTTTTGTCTATAGTGTACTATAGCCACATGAAGTGATCTCATAGTCGTGTTAACACTCAGAGCACACGAGCGTGAAAGCGCTATCCTTTTGATTGAGAGACTCAAATACTCTTCGTTTTAGAATTCAGACTCTTGGTAAAAGTTCCTAGTGATGAGTCTTTGCTGCTTGCTCTGACATCAGAACTCAAGTGACTCTGTGCTCTTGAGTGTCACTTTCATTTCACTTGTATCCTGATCTGCAATCGGAGAGAAACTCTCTCACAGCCGAAACAAGTTCACCCCGCAATCAGCCAAACCAGAGCTGACAGGAGCCACAGAGGCAATGGTGCAGCAACTCCATCCATTAACTACTGGAGACAGTTGATGTGGTGTATGTGTATGAAAGGCCAAAAATACACGTGGACAGATCACAGACCTCATGTCCAAACGTGTCACAAAATGACTTAACGGTTTTAAAGCCATTGCGTAACATGTGTGGTGAACACACTCAGACCTAACTGCAGGAGGGTGTGGCAATAGTTAGTTGCTTGATTTGTGGTTTGATTAAGCAAGATTTGTTTTAACACCACCTACGAAAGAACAGAGTTAAAGAAAGCAAAACCAGGGTCTCTTTTCTACTGCAGGGCCTCTTTCATTGTGCTCAGTACAGCAGGTGATCTATATTTCATGTTCAGTGTAACAGGTAAACTATATTAATACTTGAATATGGCTGAAGTGTCACATGCTCTGAAACTGTAATTACTATTATTCATAATTAGAAGAATGCAAATGTGCAAAAATGACTTGAGTAAGCTTCTGTTGTTATTTGCATATGAGTCATGCTATAATAATGTCATGTCCATGGCCCATGGGACTTGTTTATCAACTATAAAATTATTGTTAAAAGTTTATCTAATATAAATGACTAATTTTATGTCTGGGAACATTTACCTTATTTTATATGAAAATCTATGAGTTATTTTTGTTAAAATAGCACATTTTGTGTTGAAATGTGCTGTTTATGGGATCTCCAATTTGCTAGATATAAAGTTTGGTGCTTCAAAACATTTTTGTTCCATAAAATTAAAAAAGCATGAGAAATTTGTTTTGTTGTTTTTGTTTTAATGCAGATTAAATCATTTATTTTGTGTGTGTCCAAGAAGTAATGTCACCCGTGTTACCAGTTGACCCACCTGTCAAAAACTAAACAATTGTTCACTCCAAAGTCCAAAGTTCAATATCATGTGATGTCTTTTTGAAGGGGAAACCTGAAGACGCAGTGATAAATCTCTACTCCTCCTCTTCAATATTTTCTCAATATTTGTATGTGCACATACAGCGGGGTAATTAACCATCAACTGTGTTACCAACATATTCTTGTGAAATTTAGTTGCTGTATTTACGAATATCCGGAGAAAGTGTACAAAAATATGAGATGATCAATGTCTTGTAGTGAAGGATGAGATGTCTGCAGTTAGCGCAAGCAGGGGCACCACCGGGGGGGGAAAGGTTAGAACGATTCTAGGGGCCCAGCACTGACATGGGGCCCTGTTATGGGCTAGTAATATTATTTTAATAATAATGTTGCCCAAAAATATAATCTTTCACAGGGCCCAAGATTTCTGGTGGCACCCCTGAACACAAGGCCCCAAAAATGGTCGAAATGTCAACCGTGTTACCTGTCAGCCATGTTACCCAGTATCTGTAACACAGTTGACAGGGAGTAACACGGTTGACACTTTGGGTAATATATTCTCCTAATTTATGCCCATATTGATTGTTTGTGAAACAAATCATGATTTTTTGTTATTACACATATTTTCTTATTATATGACATATTAATTACTGAGGACTTGCTTAACATCATGATCTACATCAGAGGCAATAAAGTTTGATCTGAATTCATGGATTAATGATTATTTTGATGACAATATGGTTTGAAATAATACTTAGCCAACATAGTATTAAGATAAGTGATTGTGTTTTATTTGCAGACGAAAAGCAGTTCCAGTGCAGGGCCAGGCATGATGCCGACCCTGAAAGAAGGGCTGCATATTTAATAAAACACAGACAGAGGTGGCATGAAAACAGAGAGGAAGGGAAATTCAAGATGGTCAAAGATTTAAGTGAGAGGGAAAAGAGAAGGAAGCAGCAGTATTGGAAATGAGCACAACGTGAATGCAGAAAGTGGGCAAAACTAAAAAAGGGTTCTGTTACTCTAAGCCAGGGTCCAGAAGTATCAAGGTAAAGATTTATTAACCAGAAAATTGGATAGTGCAAGCAACTGTTTTGTTAAATGATAATGAAAATACATCCAACCTTCATGTTAGTATCCCACAGAATCAACACTATAATGCTGAAAATTAATCTCAACCCATCATTTAAAACACACAACCTCAAAACCTGTGGTGAGTGGACTAAAAATGTTTTCAGAAAATTGTGTTATCAGATCTTTAGTACCTAATAGTACCTTTTCTCTGACCAAAAAATTGTCCGTAACACAGTTGACAAAATATGTGTCCAATAATTATTTTCACAAATATATTTAAATATTCATTAGAGATTAAGCTTGGCCAATTATGATTTTAACACATTTAAGGTGTATCCTATGCAGCCATTATATGTACCCCTAATTATAGAATGACTCATATACAGGGATGCAATTTCTGCCATAAAATATGTTGAGAATGTTTATATGTAATCTAAACGAATAAATCTGAACATTTTACCTTTACCTGTAGTTGCTTTAGTAGAAGTAAGGCCATGACCCTAATAATGAGCTAAGAAAATAAGCTGGCACAAAATGTTAAGTGTCAATTTCTGTCAAATTTGAACACACTGCAACGCATACTGTGACATTTTTCTTTGTATTTAAACCATTCCCCAAGTGAAGCAGCGAGGGTGGGGTACGTGCCCCTGTGGAGCTTAATGTAGGGCAACACCAACACCCCACCTGAATCTCTTCCTCGCGTGGCTGTGGAGTTCTGCACGCCGGCTCGCGCGAAGTCTCGCGATGTCTGGTCTCCTGCTCGGCTCGTGCCCTGGGTGTGAAAGCGCGCTCACATCCTTCCTCAGGCCGTCAGTGTGAAGGGTGGCGAGAGGGAGGAGAGGAGTAGAGAGGAGGAGGAGGAAGAGAAGTGAGGAGGTACCGTAACTGCCATGTTTACACTTTTTACTTGTCGTTAGACGTACAGCTATGCTCTCACACGCTCGGACCGTGGAACAAGACACTTATTGTCCGTGTCTGTGGCGCTGGGGAGGCTCCGACAGCACTACTGTTCTGCCCTGTTTTGGTAAGAGTGATTTCCAGTAATGAGGAGAGGAAAGTGCTTCTGAGACGTATTAGCAGTCGCTCATATACTCGGTAACGGTGTTTTAAACGTGTAAAGGGGATGTGAGTGTTTTAATTTCGAAAGGGTGTGAGGTTAACGGTCGTTTTCTCGGATCAGCTCGAGTCCGGCTAGCTCCCTCAGTGTCAAAGAGCCACATTGTGTCCAGCAGAATTAAAGAGGTAGCCTCCACATGGCCAATAAATACAGTACAGCAGCAGCCATCAGGAGAGATATGTGGCCCAAATTCGGACTTTTAGCCTTTACTGAATTACACCAGCTGTGATCGTCTTGATGAACCGGCAATTACGCTCCGACACAGTTTACAACGGTTTGAATTCGGTTGTATATTCCATACATCACACATGTTTCTGTCACCGTTTGGGCAGTGTAGCCTCCTAGTCGGCCGTAAGAGTCGACGATAAGTGACCCAGTATTTCGTGATAAATTTAGAGCACATCTGTTTTCTAGTACCCATCTATAGCCGTCTAACCATAGCACCCAGGAATGAATTCTTCATCAGACGCTCAGAAGATGTCTAGACTTGAGGGATTTATCAATAATCAAATGGGGCTGTTTTCCTTAGTGTAATATTGGAAAAATACATGCCTATGTATAATCCACCTGGACTGTGTACTTAATTTGTGCCTTCAATCAGAAATCGGTGCATTACATAAATGTAAAATTAATTCAGTCCTCATTACAGTTCTCTTTTTGCGCTGCAACTGTGCCTTTCCTCTGATGAAATGCACTGAATACACTAAGATGAATTATGTTAGTCCTGGGATTCCATGTAGCATTAAAGTTTCAGGGTCAGGCCTTGTTAAAGTAACACCACCATACGATAAGCAGTCATTCCGACGTCCACAGTCAAGGGAGTTAAACCAGGTTTGCTCTCAGCTACCTGTGATTTTGGAGGTTTGACTTGAAATGGTTTCCTCTCTGTTATGGATTGTGTAAGTACCCTATTTATGCAGGCTACCAAATTTAGTGTGACACACTTGTGTGTCCACAGATACTATGATTAGAATCAGACATGACCAAATGTGTTATTGTATGTTAAGTAAACCAAGATCTTTCCATTTTTTAGGATATGATGCTTCCAATTGAGGTCGCCAAGGGTGATATGGAGCTTAGGTGAGAATGGAACACCCTCTGTCCAAACCAGACAAAATGGGCAAGTCCAGGCTGTTTCGCATCTTTTTAATCTTGGGCTCTGTCTTCATGATCTTGCTGATAATCATCTATTGGGATGATGTTGGAGCCACTCATTTTTACCTACACACTACCATCTCCGGACCTCACCCTTCCCATCTCCCTCCAGAGGGCCATGCTCTTCCCAAACACAAACCAGAAGAAGACAAAGATGGTTCTTTCTTGTCTGATATTGATGCCTTTGTCAACCAGTTTTTGGAGGGCACTGCTGACCCGACGGAGCAGGTGAGAGGAGAAACTCCACCTGGAGAGACTCACAACCAGTCCTCAGAAAAACCAGAAGAAAGGTTTGTCCCCAGGCGCGAGTGGAAGATCCACTTGAACCCAATACCAATAGAGAAGAAGCAGAGGCAGGACAGTAGAAAGCAGCTGATCCACGACCTTTGCAGCAGCAACAGTAGCCTGGACTTCCCTGGGAAGAACAGGACATTTGATGACATCCCCAACAAAGAGTTGGATCACTTGATTGTGGACGACCGTCATGGTATCATTTACTGCTACGTTCCCAAAGTGGCATGCACCAACTGGAAGCGGATCATGATTGTGTTGAGTGAGAGTTTGCTCGTGGATGGTGTGCCTTACCAGGACCCTATGGATGTCCCTGCGGAGCTCATTCACAACAGCAGCCTGCACTTCACCTTCAACAAGTTCTGGAAGCGCTATGGAAAGTTCTCCCGTCACCTGATGAAAATCAAACTGAAGAAGTATACAAAGTTTCTTTTCGTCCGAGATCCTTTCGTCCGACTCATCTCTGCCTACCGCAACAAGTTTGAGCAGGAAAACGAGGACTTCTACAAGAGATTCTCTGTTGTCATGCTCAAAAGATTTGGCAACTATTCTGACCCACCAGCCTCGGTGGTGGATGCTTTTGCTGCTGGAATTCGACCAACCTTTTCAAACTTCATTCAGTATTTGTTAGATCCAAACACTGAGAAAGAAATGCCCTTTAATGAGCACTGGAGACAGATGTACCGCCTATGCCACCCTTGCCAGATAAATTATGACTTTGTGGGAAAGCTGGAGACCTTGGATGAGGATGCTGAACATTTGTTACGGATCTTGCGCGTGGACAATGTTGTTGAGTTCCCACCAAGTCATCGCAACAGAACTGTGAGCAGTTGGGAGCAGGACTGGTTTTCCAATGTTCCAAATGAATCACGGAGAGAACTGTATAAGCTGTACGAGGCTGATTTTAGATTGTTTGGTTATTCTAAACCTGATAAGCTTTTACATGAGTAAAAGCTGTTTTCTAGCGAACAACATTTTTATGTTCGGTATTTGAAGAAGATCTGTATTTCTTATTTTGCTTCCTATATGTCATTAATAGGATGCAGTGAATTTTGTGTTGACCGTTGGTATTAAAAAGGATATCAGCATCATAAAGGACATGATTGGGCATAGTGAGGACAGTACTGAAAGTACTTTTTATTTTTTCCGAAAACGCTCTGTTTCGCACGCAGTACTGTACATCCCAATGAGTTACAATTGTAGTCAAAACTCCTCATTCTAGGTAATGGTAGCTGACAATATCAATGTCTTGCTTTTTCGTAAACTATGTTTTTTCGTTGTAACTTGTTCTTGCCGTTTTGCTGGTAAAATACATATGCAGCTTAAACACAAGACTATCATGAGAAAATATGTTAGATATACTGCACATGTAGGGCAGTGCACATAGAATATTTAGAATATTTTTGTATTTTTTGCTATTAAATGTGAAAGAGGCGTTAAGAAAAGCTAGCTACTATTGTGGAAGAACAGACTTTTAACATTTTATGGCTTTCTCCTCCTTTGCAAAAGGTTACACTGCACTCCTACAGTGGTTAAGTAAATGCATGCTTAAGAACAACATTTTTGTTTGAGCTTGTCAGGTTTAAGTTATATGGAAACATCACATCATTTTCTCATTGCTGCGATTTTGTTTACCCACCTCAGGATGCAAACATTTGCATGTTCTTTTTTTGAGACCTCTATTCAAATGTGTCCAATGCAAATGGATTGGAAGGTATTTACTTTAGAAGAAGACCTGAACAGTCCTGGTGCCATACAAGATATTTCTGTCACTAATGTGTAACAACAGTCTTACTACAGATCTGCTGTTTTTTAAGTGTTCACCAACATCAAAAGGATGTTTCTTTAAAGTGAGTAGAATATCAGGAGGGGTGGGGGAGGGGGGTCTGTCAGATTGCAGCTTGTGTTGGTCTGTGGCATCTCTTCTTTCATCATTTTTTATCCTTTTCCTCTTTGATTTGAGCATCCGTTCCCCTGGCAGGAAGCTGCTGCCGGATCACTCTTATCATTGGCGTGCCATAGATACTCGCATGTGTGCCTTGCGGTTCATTTTTATAAATATGCATCTCTAGAGAGACCTGGCATTGTGGGCAAAATTAAATGTCTTATTTGTTCTGGTAAGACATAGCATTTAGAAACAGATCCCTGGGTTGCATATTGTTTTAAAGGCTAAAAGGCAGGCATGATGTCTCTGGCTTAATCAGGCTGGTGTTCTTAGAGGGTGATTAAAGCACAAATAATTGTCTGAGGCCCTTAAACCTTTCCAGTTTTTTTTGTAGCATCGACAAAAGTATGTTATGCAGACTTGGGCATGTGCAAATGGGGATTTAAGGATTGTATAGCTTGAAGTTATTTTGTTTGGAAGGGTATTTCAGTCGTCATTGTGGTGTTGGTGCACAGCATTTTGCACATTGAATCATTATGTATTAAGTATGTGTGTGTTTTTTTTTTTTTGAGAATCAGGAACATGTTTGTCCTGTTTCGAGCTTGGAGGCATATGGAGAGCAGCAGCAGAGTGGAGCACAAGGGTAGAGTGACCCTCCTATAGGTCAAGGGCTGGAAAGCCCTTGGGGCAAGCCATGATCAGCAGCTGGTCCAGGAGGCACTGCACCGGATAGGCCGTGTGCTAGTAGTGCCTTTCCAGGAGACGAGGACTAAAAAAAAAGTTTACACACAAAATATATACAATGTACAGGTATTTTTGTAAGTGGGTCATTTTTTGACCTTTTCAGAAGAAAAATAACTAGATTAGTAAATGACAAGAAATGATTTAATAAGATTTATGGAACAAATGTATTTGATTTTGTTATTTCTTTGGCCACAGTGCTTGCTGTGCTACTGAGATTTGTTAATACATTCAATGCTTTTATATTATTTTAGTGCTGTTACATTGTGCTCAATAGATGACTAGACTTCTGTCTTGTGCACAAGGGAACGAGTTTTCAATCCTCCGTACAGTTTGCTGCCTAATGCTGTTCAATACGTTTGTGCGAATTGTCTCCCCATGTTTTTATGGACATTCTGTGCCACAGTATTTGTTAAAAGATGAGAACTTACAGGTCAATGCTCTTATAGTGAACGCTGTAAGATCATAAAAAAGTAAATGACTTCTGTTTCTCAGACATATGAGATTCATGTTTGCATGGGATTTCTTATTTTAAGGGACATCATTGTGTTTTTTTGTGTTTTTGTTTGTTTTTTAAGAGGTGTACTTCTTTATCGCATCAGGTTGTAGCTAAAAAAAATGCCCAATGGTTTGTTCTGGAGAACAATTTTAAATTTGGTGGTTGTGTTTTTTTTTTCATTTATTTATTACAGTTTTAAGGAGCTTTGTAATGCGATCTCAAGAGAAGAAATAAAGCTTAATGCATGGTGCAAACCCTGTTAGATTTGTATCTGACATTCATTGATCTGAACTTCCTCTAAAATGTCCCAATTATTTGTTGCCATAATGCCCCTGATATTGTTTTGGCACCGCTGAATTTGAAGCATATCTCAAACTAGAGGCAGTTTTGAAGAGTCTCTCTGGTCTTGACCTTTTAACAGCGGCAAACAAAAATCTTGTCAGTTTTTTAATGGCTATTCCAGAAAAGTGGTTGATAATGGAGCGCTGTTCTGCCTCATGAGTCACTGGTTCCATTCATTAATGCACAGAAGCTTGTTGGTGTGTTTCATAACAGCCACACTAGATGGCAGTGATGCACTCTGTTTAAACTAGACAGAGTTACAGAACATGTCTGGTCACTGGTCACTGGAAGCCTGTTTTTCAGATTGTCTTTTTAGTTTAATGAGAGTTGAAGCACATATACATAAAAAGTGCCTTACATCCCTTCCACATTAATTATTTATTACATACATACAGTTACGTAAGTACACCTAATGAAAACAATATTTAATACAATATAATAGGCTGCTTTTTTATTTCAATCACTGATGTTTCAAAGTTAAGATGTTAGGTATGTGCACTTGCACTATACTTGTAGGCTTCTTCTAACCCCACTACCAGAATATAATAATTATGCAGGATTCATTGGTCATTACTTCTGATTAAGCTTTTTATGTTACTTAAATATGCATTTGATGTTTCATCTAAAAAGCTCAAAGTGTTTGTATGGCCCATCAAAAGATCAAAGATCAAACAGTGTTATTTATGTGGCTTCTTCGGCTAGTAGAAAGGATGTGCCCATGTGTTTTATCTTCATTTAGCTCACACCACGTGAGCCTAAAAAAGTATTACACAATTGGCCATAAAATTCATGATCGTTGCATCTCTAGTAATCATTTACAAAGTGAAAAGCATTTGAATCATTTAAATGCATTCCTCTTTTAGTCAAGAGGGCACATGCAGAGATGCAAAGTGTAGACACGAACCTTTGGGCCAAAATAAATGCACAACGATAACTGGCTATTTCTCAGCTATAGTATATGGACTAGGGGTGGAGCCGAATCCGAATACAGTATTTGGAAAGGAACAAATAATGTGTTTTTTACGAATACAGTATTTGGACAAATACTTAAAAAAATATATATAGTATGCTCGAACCCCAGCTGACGGAGTTTGCATGCATTATGAATTTTACTCGAATACAAATACTATTCCCATTTCAAAAAATAAAAAGATACAAATAGTGGCCGCTTTGCACACCCCTAATATGGACCAAATATTGAAACTTGTTCAGGGTTTGGCTTCAGACAGTCTTAATGTTTTAACTCCATGCTTCCAACTTTGTAGAAGGCCTTTTTCTATTTCAGCATGACTGTGTGGCAGTGTACAACGCAAGCTCCATAAAGACATGATTGGATTAGTTCTGTGTGGAGGAACTTAATTGACCCACACAGAGCCCTGACCTCAACCTCACCCAGCACCTTTGGGAAGAACTGGAATGGATATTGTGACCTGGGCCTTCTCATCCAGCATCAGTGTCTGACCTCATAAATGCTCTACAGAATAAATGGGCACAAATTCCTACAGAGACCCCAAAATCTTGTGGAAAGCCTTCCAAGAAGAGTGGAAGGCTATTATAGCTGGACCAACTCTGTATTAAACTCTATGTATTCGAATGCAACCTGATGAAAATCCCCATTGGTATAATGGTTTGGCGTCACAGTACTTTAGTCCATGTTGTGTATGATTAAAGTTTTGCTTTGCAAAATGTCCTGGTTGTCTGATAAGATGAAAATGATCAATTTTGACTTAAATGTGTAAAAAATGTTGCTTTAGACTGGAACATGGCATTAATTTTCCTTTGTGTGTTCTCAGGTGCTGCATCTGTCATGTGGGCTTGCTAGAATAGTCACCCACTGAGTCTGACTTCATTTGGCTGTGCAAAAGGTCAGTGTAAAAAACACCCTGTTGAGTGGGCCAGTGCGGACAGTGGACCGGACGCAGACCACCGGCAGCATTGCTCTCTCTCAGCCTGCCCTCGTGCCTGCTTGAGTCATAGCTCTCTCCTGCCACACAGGTAGACATTTCCCATGTATGTCATTTTAGTGCCACACAGTACAGCCAGGCAGAGCACGGAAGACTTACAAACCCTTTTAAAATGTCATCTATGCTTAGCAGTCTTAAACACAAATCTGATGCTCCTTCATGAGTTTTCCAGGTTTTTAATACAAAAGAAAAAATAATCCCATCCATATTACTGGAGGTCTTCTGGCCCAACCATTCTCTGAAGCAAACAGTCAAGGATCTAAAAGCATAAAATGTAGATTTTAGAATTGTCTGCACTAGTCCAGATGCTCATCTGGATGGAATGCTATTTAAAGGATCTGCCAGATATGAATAACATAAATCTGAAGAGTAAATATGAAACTGAAAGTGTCATTAGATTTGCATAGATGGTACGAGTGCCAGCCACATGCTGCCCGTTTCTTTCTCTCCGAAATGAAAGCAAGCCATAATTTCCATTTCTCTTATCAAGCACTGACAGCAGGAAGATTGGAGCCAAAGAGGATAAGTGGAGTAAGAGAAAACCCATTATCCGCCGCATGCCAGTGGCATCCAAATGAGACCTCAGGGATCGTTTTAGATCCACAGGCTATATGAAGGAGATTATCACTTTATTCTTAACGCACATTATCTACTCAAACATCCTTGGATCCCGAACCAGTCACAAAAGTCCATATTTGCCTTTTAAATATGCACCCATACTTTGTATGAGGAAGCAGTGCTTTGGGCTACGGTGGCCCAGGTGACTAATTACTTGCTGCAAAGGCTGAACAAGGGACTTCATGTGAACTACTAATGAATATTCATCTTAATATCTTTTCTCTTAATAAGTTTATTCATCTCCCATCTGTGCATGTAGGGATATTTTGTTAAAATAAACAACGCTCCTGCTATCCAAGGATGTGAAAATTCAATCAGCGTCAGGACAGCTTTGTTAAAGACCTTTGTGACACCATGTTGTCTTCTTGAATTAGAAACACAATGAGGCCTTTCTGCGGAATGACCGAAGGGCTTAATGTGAAAAAGCCAATCGCACGAACCATTTTAATCCACTCGAACACTAAAATCATACGCGCTGTTCCCACTTTGGGCTTTGTTAATTGAATCAGGGCTGCCAATAGAGCTCATTCACCGCCCCCTCAGCACCGCAGGGATTTTTGGAATGCCTGTTAATGAATGTTGACGTTCTCCCCGAGACAATCACCATTATTTCCTTCCTACTGGTGCTTTACTTTTGCTTCCTGGTTATCATCCGTTGAAGCCCCTTTAATGAAAAATGCTAATGAAAGCCCTCCGCTGATATGTTAAGCGTCTTTTTGTGAATTTCAAATTGTATTTATCTTTCAATAGTGTATGCACTGCTCATGCAGGCATTTGCCCAAATTGTAAACTACATTTTATACCAGAATTGTAAGCCACACCATGTAGTGTACAGACACTCAGATATCTCATTACTGAATTCAGGCTTTTATTTGTGCACACACAGCTTGAATAGTCTCTACAGAGCACTGCAAATAAACTGGGATGCTCTGGAGCAGCCCTGCAAGTCTATGGTCATCATGTCCAATGCCAAGTGTCAGCTAGAGGGATATAAAGCCTCCTAGTAATGGGCCATGCAGCAGTGGAGCACTGCCCTCCAGAGTATTGTATTTTAGAGGAATTGAAGTAGCTAGTGATACTGGTCTAATGATCCAACGTCAATACCTGACCTTAATAAAGCTCTTGAGGCTGATTGCAATCAAATCCTGTATCAAAACATCAAGTGAAGCCTCTAAAAGTGTGTAGAAGCTGTTTCTGTGGCAAAGAGCAGACAGTCTCTCTATGAATCAATATCAGAAGAAATGTTGAATGAGCAGGTGTCTACAGCATTCCTGATGGGAATGTTTGCCTATGTCTGTAAGAGAAAAGCCATGAGATCTGAAAGCTGGTTATCAGGGACAGTGCATGCTGCAAATAAGGTTCAGTTTGAGGCCAAGAGCTGCAATCTTTAAATGTGAATGTCACCCAGGACTTAAGGGCAAATAACTTGAGCCCGAATCTCCAACTGTGTATTCCGAATCTTTCTTAGCAATACCTATATTGGAGCATCAAAGAGAATATATTAAAGCGCATGCATTATTCCCTTAGATAGAAATACTTAAAAACTTGGCTTTAAATTATACATGTAAGTTAAAACGGAATAAATTGGTGCGCTCAGGGTCTAGGAGGAGAATGACCACACCTAGAGAACCAATGAAGGCTAAGTTCTCTGTTCTGCAGCCACAGCAGTCATCAGCGATATGGGAAACATCAAACCAGCCTGACAGCTTTTGACCAGATTGAGAGATCAGTGCAATCCACATGGCGCTCTTAGTGAATTAGAACTGGTGCTTAAGGCTGTAAAAAGCCCAGCAGATGTCAGCGTCAGTACAGCTTTGCTTTCACAGGAGAGCAGTCAGGGATGAAAAGAAGTAGAAGTGAGTTTTGAACTCTAGAGCACCTTCTTTATCAGAATGTGTCAGTGGTTAAAAGTGTGGTAAAATAAGTTTACTAAACTATGTATTGTAAAGTCAGGGGAAAGAGGTACATCCTAACGCACCTAAGATTTTGTGGAGGAAGGAAGATATTTCTGGAGCATTTTAAAGATGTCCAAGAAACAAGCTCCATTAAG
>JBBKCR010000134.1:7999165-8010568 GCA_037577295.1 Ladigesia roloffi | reverse complement strand
AGACCGAAAAGGAGATTTATGGATGTGCTGAAAGAGAACATGAAGTTAGTTGGTGTAAGGGTAGAGGATGCAGAAGATAAAACTAGATGGAGACACATGATTTGCTATGGTGACCCCTGAAGGGAAAAGCCGAAAGAGGAAGAAGAAGATCAGCTGCATCCTCCATCCTGCTACACTAACAATTTTGGGACCCGCTATCAAATTTTATTTTTGATCTTTGATGTTCATTGGAAAATAAACATCAAAGATCAGAATTTCCTTCTTGAAGGCTTCTCACACAAACACCTGATGTTCACTGAAGGGAATATAAATAGTCTTGCCTGTTTATTTGTATGAAAACAGTACAGGGGAGGTGGAGGTATGGGGGGTAAAGCTAACAGAGATAGCCCAAGGTACTGCTGTGTCTGTACTGTATTGATTAATTCATGTAATGTATAGTTTGCTCTGGATGGGGAGCTTCTTGCACTTCATTAAAGTGATTTACAGCAAGTGCATCTATCAGTGGAATCTTATTAAAGCACAGGAGAACCCTAAGGATTTTCTCTGCATTCAGTGAATGCCTAATGATTCCTGGGAACTATATTTTGTGTATTTTTGGAAATCGCCAAACTGTATTGCACACCAGGACAATGTTTGGGCCACCCTGGTTTAACCTCTGCAAGTACTGTAGTAACAGTCGTATTTCAATTGTTGCTCAGAAACAAAAAAATGTTTGTATAATTGTATAATTAGGATGTGATCATGGCCAAATCTTTTTTATATATGTGAGACTCAAATTAAATCTGCATGTTCTATGTCTTCATGACTTTATTAGTTAGGTGTGAGGGCAATCAGCCAAATAGGACATGTAAATAGAAGTTAATTAAATTGAATTGATAAGAAAAAGAACTGTCACAAACACTTGCTTTTCTCTTAATACCACAGTAAACAATCACAAGGGTTGTAATGCAGGATATATTACAGGAATGAACAGCCTACCCAACACACTCCAATGAAGTGAAATGCAAATCTGGACGACCCTCCTAGATGTAAAAGCACCTTAAGCACTGAAAATGGTCTTTTGAATATTGAACTTTGATTCTACCTACATTGCAGAGGAAAGTAAGAGGACATTCTTGCAGTTTTCCTTTTATTTTTAATTGGCAAACTCTTTCACTCAGAGCAGTCTCTTTCTTTGAGTATCTGGCATCCTTGTTTAAAGGTCAACAGCCAATTCTTCTCATTGTTGTTTATCTACTACCCAAATGTGCACCCTCTTTCTACCAGACCTGTCGGAACTTTTATCCATCTGTGCATCTAATTATGTGTGCATCTGTGCATCTCTCCAGACTGGTGAGTTTAGTCTCCTTGTCGAAGCTTTTAAGCATGTTTGGTCCAACATACAGCCATGACACACTGCAAATGAAGTAATGTCACAAAGGTTATGAATAAATCTATATTAAAATTGGAATATTGCCATCTCACATAATTGTTGCATAATGCTTTCAGAGCATACACAGTTCTATGAGAGCATTTAAAGAAACCTAACCATGATGCCTCAGTTCAGTTACAGCAGAGCATCGTTAGGCAATACATTTTATGTAAAGACCTCGAAAAAGCCATATGCCCTTAAATGAAGTCTGGCCTCAGGTCTAATTTTAGCACTAAATTACCAGTAAATTACTTAAGAAACAATGCTGAAGGTGGTGTCACACTTCGGGATTTAATTCCTGCATTTGTCACTGTAGATCACATAATGCTTCTTAAATTACTTGACTAATTGCCTCTTCAAATTGATTAAATGCACTTTTTGTGTATATGAACTTGAAGACTATATTTGTCAAAATATTTGAAAATATTTCAGATAAGTGTGATTTTCTCTGTGAAGTACCACAAGGCTTTGTATCTGGCCCTCTGTTTTGTTGTGTTTTTTACTAAGGGGCATAGTGGCACATTGTGTAGAGCTGTAGCATCGCTGAGATGGTCTGAGGTGCTCTGGGTCTTTTCTTTGGGAAGCTTGCCCTCCCCATGTCTGCTTTGAGCTCCCACAGCCCAAAGACATGCACATCATTTGGAAATGTGATGCTAATTTGCCACTTGGTGTGAGTGTGTGCATTAATGACTTTAATGGGTCTGTCTACCGTGCAATGGACTTGTGACCTGTTGTGGGTATTTCTCTGTCTTTCGCTTGGATAAGCAGTTTAAATGATTAGATTGTGTTACTGAATTTGTCAGATTTTTTAACAGCATGGACTCCATTTTCATAGCTTTGTATATGTCCCAGGCATTTCCATAACTGATGCTAAGTGATGCTCTGTTCTGTTTTTTTTTGCATTCATTTAGACATTTATTGCCTGAATATCTAGCTCTAAAGATCATGGCTTGCCTCTGGATTCAAATGTTTTGATTTGTCTTCCTGCATGATAATGGCGCTTCATATTGTAATGTCATTTTAAAGTAATTCATGAGACTGAGTGGAACTGTTGTGGAGCAGCAAATTAAAGTGGATGGTCCACAGGGATCTTCAGCTGGGATTTATCTCTGTGGTTTCACCTGAAGCCATCAGGTGACGTGATGAACTATCTTGAAAGAAATCTACTGCTTTAGACCATCTTGCACCCTGAGATAGAATCAGCCCAAAAGACACAGTGTTGATGGAGGCTGCATAAAATGTTTGAGGTTTTTTGTGTGTGTGTGGGCTTATCAGTATACCTTCCTCAAAGAGTAACATTCTGTACCCTTTTTAATTTGTATCTGCCTTTGAAACCATGGACACCTTCTAGTAGTGCTAAAAGACTATTTATCTTGTAGTCATTGTCAGGGGATGACATATGTGCTCACATGTGGATTGTATGGACAGGCTTTATCCCTTGAACTCAGATGATGAATTACACTTTTCATAGTTCTATATTTCATTGTATGCTTTCACTGAATAGATTAATGGAAAAGGTTAAAATGGAGTCCATTGGTAATCTGAAGGTTGCCATAGCGGTGATGAACATTACTGACACTGTGCTAATGACAAACCTATGAGACTTGCTATTTCACATTGGAGCCACCCCTAGATCTACCAATTCCCCCCTTAAATTTATAATTAAAACACACAGTGAGCTGGGCAATTGATATGAAGTCTAACGTGTGCTTCTTGTAAAACCTTTCAGAACTGAATACTGGCGTATTTATGTTCATTAAACAAGAGTAAATGAACATCAAGATTAAACTTTATGACTGTGATTCAAGAGACAAATTCAAACTGGTTTATTTTGCTTGCGTCATCCTAAGCCCACTAAGTAATAATTTGTTTTTATTTGACTTTTTTATTGACCAGGAATCGAAGACTACCTCTTCCACATCATAAACAAAATACTGGAGCGTGAGTACACCACTATACTTATCCAATTATGTACAGTGTGTTCACATTTGTTTTAGCCTGGCAATATTTGATCTACTTGTACATTGCACATTACATTACTTAAGCTGTTAGGCACATGGTTCATCCTCTAAATTTTGAAGGTGTAAAGAGGGGGAATATAATTATAGCTTCCTGCAGGTTAACACTTCAACACATTGAACAGAAGCTTGGAAAACCCACCAAAACAGCTTAATGGTACAAAATGGCTATAGCTAAATAATGACCAAATAGTAATAGTATCAAATGTAATGATTAGGTCAGTTTAGCAGTGGTGATGTATGGTGTTCGTTTTTAATATTGCTAAAGTAAAATTATAGGTATACTTTCATGTGCTGTGCACAGGACTGTAAACTTGAAAAAAAGGCACAAAGATTTCTATAAGCAATTTCATGGACGAACCCCCATTATACACTAACCTAACCATGTTAGATAAGCACCATAGTTAGATAGAACCATTTAAAGATACAAAGAACACGATGTGAAACTTTGTAAAAGTAATGTAAAAAGTATTTTTTTTTACTTTTTCTGCAATGCACCTAAGCACAAGAGACTGTGTAAGACACTCTAGGAGAAGACTGAACTACTGGATATGCTCTGGGAAGGAAAAAGTTATGCTGTAAAGATTGTTGGTGATTACCTGCACATTTTTTCAGTTTTTTTTGCCAAATAAAGAAAAAAAATGTATGTCTGTATTTACCCTGCTTATACCAAGGAAATATACCAAGTCCAGAATTTCCCCCGTGAAGTGTTTCAAGTGTTTCTCTTCATTTTTGTTGTCTTCTTAAAGCCCCGTGTTTGTATTACTGTAAATTAAGTTAAATGAGGCTGTTGAGCTCAGTTGCCATCCATTATCTTTTCCAACCAGTGGGTCTCTACAATTATGACTCCCCCGAAACACCTGAAAAAGATGCGCTGCTTGAAGAACAATCAAATATTAAAAAGTAAAAAATATTGGTGATTACCTGTACATTTTACTGTATTTTATTACTAAACATCCATTACAATAATACTGTACTACCTGCTTGTATCAAAGAAAATGACAGAGCATACCAAAAAAAAATGCCTATGCATGAATTACAGTGCAGTCTCTACAGGGGTAACACCAGTAATTACAGTTCAATTTTTGCTAAGGGTGACGCGTTCAACTGTTTTTAAAATGAAATTAAAGCATATTGGGAGCATATTTTGGGGCTTTTTTAGGGTTTACACTACAAAAATAAGTATTTCTAGGCATTTTTTTAACACACCAATGCGGTTTTCAATATAAGCAGGTGCTCTTGGAACTTAAGTACATACATTTATAATGACAGTTTGGGGTATCAACATTTGTATTTTTCTCAGCCACCACTGAAAAAAAACATAGACAATAAAAGAACAAGAGCGTTTGTGGCCATATTCAGTAATGGGTATTTAAATTTAATTATTAAGTAAGTTGAGATCTACATAATGGTGCAAAATAGAATTCAGGCTGGGTGAGTTAGCCAGACAAACTTATTGCCAAGGTAAATCAAATCTACTTGTCCCCCAAAAACTTATTCCAAGATAAAGTGAATGAATCACCCTAACGTGTATGGTCAAATGCAGACACCTTTTATCCATACAGATGTCACAATCACCATATAATCACTTTATAATGACTATTTTATCTCTCAAGCATAGCTGAAATTGCTCGCATTATCAGGGACATTGCTAGCTCGTCTAGCAATCATCCTGTTTCCATTAGTTACTCAATAGCAGTTTCTGAGGGACTGTTTTTTGAACCTTAATGTTATAATTCCCATGGATTTTGTCACCTCATTGGACTGGACATTGCACAATGCTGCCTGGGTGACAATAGGACACAACAATTATTTTAGTCTGGCCTATAAAGAAGGAAATCGTGAAAACAGAGAGAGGTCTCTGTTTATATTACATTGCAATGCACTGTACATCCACAGGTAATCTCTGCTTTGTGCTCAAGCCCGTGAGCGAACAATCTGCGATTGTACTGCTCACTTAAAGAAAAAGCTTCTGCGGATGAAAAGCTAAAGAGGGAGTCATACTGATCATCTGATCTACTGCATCTGTGTGACTGCTTCTCATTCTCAACTCTAGCACTGTTCATCATGTTCTTCTGTTCAAACTTCTAAATCATCGTCTGCTATCAGTTTTCCGGTCAATTTGCTTTTGAATTACAAGCGAGCATTTCCACAGCAGTAAGTCTCAGACAAATTTGGGCTGTCCTGCATAGAAGGCATGAGGACCATGAGTGTGAAATGGCTGTGCAGTGAGGTGAGCCTCAAGTGACACCTTTGGGGTCTCAGTTTAATGGGGCAGGATGACTTTTGGAACTTCACTTTTCCACTTGATGGATACCGGCACTTTTGGTGTGCTCTGGCTTTCCTAAACCTGAGTGGCATTACATTATTTATTTCCCTTAAAATGTGCATCTAAGTGTCCTCTTAAATGTGCAGTGCACTCTTTAAAAAGTGCAACAATGTGATGCCAGGAAAGAGCGATTTTAGTTCCCTAAAGGATCATGTCTGAGAGGTATGTACTTGTGAAGAACCTTCCGAAGGTTTAAAATACTTCCGTTCAATTTGTTTCTTTATTCAAATAAAGTTCTTTTAGGAATTTTAAGGTTCTTTATGAAATGGACACTTTATGGCACCCCTGTTTTTAAGAATGCATCTGCAAGTTATTATTTTAATTATATGTCTGATATAATACAAGAGACTGTATGGTTATATTAGGAGAGGCAGGGTAAAAATGGTAACAAATTTGATGTTTGGATGTAAAATAAGCATCAGTCATGTCCTCCTCCAGTTATACCATCCTACCCAACTCCACGTAGTATCTGCAAACAGCTACGACAAATTCTGACTCAGGTTGATCTTGAGCGAAAATTGTTCTTGTCCTCTTTCCCAGAACTTCTGTACTTTATCTCTCTTTTTTTCAAATTTGCTGTAGTTCCATATAGCATTGCAGATGAAAAGGCTAAACATTAATATTAATAACACAACATCGTTTACACATGAATACTATGCTTTGTCTTGAAAATCAACTTAGATAACTTAGACAGTATAACTGTCAAACGATGACATTTTAAATATAATTTTATTGCTCCTGTAGTGAGAATATCCAATGAGCTTATAAATAGATAAATGTGATCATTAACTCTCACAGCTTTCTACTCAGGGTGGAGTTGTTTTTGGAAAATACCTAAATAGACCATCCTCTGAAAACCAGCACATGCCTTGGATATTTAAATACATTAATGCTTTCATAAAGAATGAGAAAAATGTAATTTGTACCAGTTTGTTTTCTGCAAAGCCCCTAGGCATTGCACTCTTATAGTTTTTGCCAAATTTCCTTATGGGAAAAACAATCAATTTTCTGCTCTGTTACTAATCTATGGCTTTGTGTTGGCCATGGCTTACCAAGTGGTGAATCGTGGAAAAAGAAATATATAAATCAGATTAACTGTATTGGATGCAGGGTTAAAATGTGTATTAAATCTTTCATGTAACATCCTTAGGGATTTTTAACCAATGGAAATTTAGGAGAATAGCCTTGAAACGCTTGAGTAAATCTCTCATTTGAGTCTTGCCCAGATTGAGGACGTGGAATCAACTGGCTGAGTAATTGAAAGGAGAAAAACAAACTTGTTATAGTGGGGCTGCATTAATAGAAAAACTGCATATTTGCTCTGAGTTTTCTTTCTGTCAACAGGATTGTCTATTCTTTACACGACTGCACTCCCAGTGAGGTCATATCCTGATATTCAGATGCCTGATTAATGGCCGGGTTACTGAGTAACATTTTGTTCCTGTGAACACTATATTCCTGAATTCAGCCTGTGTCCAGCTTATTAATGACACAGCTAAACCTAATATGTCCAAAAATTGACAATTTTCCCTTAAGAAGATTTTGACTCAAAAAGCCTGTAGAGGAATGATTTGCTTCTTATAATCATGTCATTAACTCTGATTATAGGCCAATCAAATCCAATTCTCTAGAGTCACTGAGGTGCTAAATTTTCACATTTTTAATTATTAGCATGAATATGATGTATAATTGCGGCATTGGAGATCAACAAATAATCTACAGCTGAGAAAGGGAGAAGTTCTTGATAGAAAGACATCATTTCCTGTTCTTTTTCCCCCCATTATTTCTGTAGTGAGTGAATGGTCTCTTAAAGGGGCAACATTTCTTCGTAAAGAATCATGCCGTTTGCAGAATTCTGGTGTACTGTTTTTGCACGGTTACATTTTTGCCTTGGTTCCTATATTTTGCACTTTTTTATGAAGCAATGTTGCTCTACATTGATTTTCCCCAAAACTGCAATCATTTCTAAGCCCTGGAACATCATCATCCCATGCCCATGGAGGTTTTGTGACAGGAAAAACATTGTGAGATCACAGACAATGTGTGAACTCATGTGGTGCTGGCTATGAGAAAAAGCTGTTTTTCTCCATCAAACGATATCTACAGGTGTGCAAATACATGTGAAAGCAGCTTGTGCTTCTGAAATCCTCGTGCAGCTTCAAGGATGAATTGCAATATGTGTTACACCAGATACACTTGACTAAACCCAACAGCTTATTTGTCTTTTCACGAAAATCCACTGCTAGAATACATATTCTCTCATAATATTGTGTACATTCAAGCTAGCACTGTAGCAGTTGGCTGCACTTTGTTGTCTTTTTTTGTTGCTTTTGTGTTTTTCTTGCACTCTTTGTGTGTATATTGTCCTGCCCACACTTGGTTTGTGCTGTTCTGGTATAGTTGTTATATTGCACCATGGTCCTGGAGAAATGTTGTGTATATGGCTGAAATGACAATAAACCAATAAACTTGACTTGAATGGCTGTACAAATAAAGTATTCATGGTCACAGAACATTTAATTGAGTTAAACAAGACTAATGTAAACAGTGCAGATAGACAATACTGCTTTATATGTGTACATTCTGAATCCACAGTTGAGGTTCTCTATGTATATTTAAGCTCCAAAATTAGACATCAACAGATTTAATATACAGTTCAGAAGAAAGAGTGATGCTGCCGTGACTCTACTCTAGCTTTATAGGTTATTTAACAAATAATAAAATTGATGACTTGTTTCTTTGCTTCCTTTGATTAGAAATTATTTCTGATTTACAGACACCTGTGTCAGTGTTGACACCACAAGGAGACATAAAATACATATTCACATTTCATGTCTACTGCACACTGTAAAACCACAAAAACACTTTTCATGTCTACTGCACACTGACACCTTCCATCATTAAAGGATTCTAGCATTTGACAGGAATTAAGTACACCATTAAAAATAAAGATGCAAGAAAGAGTTTTTTGCATCATGCCATTTCATATGTGTGATTTTGGTTAAAAAAATGCCTCTATATAATGAAAAGTGTCTTGGAAGTACCCTAAAATTTGTAAAGAAAACAAAACATTTGACAAAAACTATTATGGGAAGGTTCTATATCCTTTTGAAATAGCTCAAAAAACGCTTTGTGACACCTCTTTTTTAAAATAGTAGAATTACAGAAATACTTAGTCATGCTTATATTTGATCTTACACACCAAAGTCTTTAAGTCTTTTTCCAGGTCTATGATCATGTACACATGAATTTCATGCTATGCTATTTCAAGTAACAGTTAGCTGTAAATGTTTGCAGAAACCTGTGGCATTCCAAGTTATGAACCTGCTGTATACAGGCCAGGCAGGTCAGGAGTACTCTTGGAACCTGATCTGTCTGACAGGCTTTGAAGGGAAAGCATTTGGCTGGACTCCCCCATGCTGGTGTGAGAGCACCAGTCTGAGAGTGTTTCCTCAGACACCTGAGTCCTGGGCCCTTGCCTCTGGCTGGACGGCTGCTGCTTGAGAGAGAAAGGTCTCTGCAACTTATTGGAGTTAGATGTCCTGAGGAGAGAGAGCACCCGCTGGTTGTACTTGGACTTGAGTACCTTGGCAGAACGATGCAAGTCGCCTAGGAAGCAATAGCAGATTGGGTTGAGGCTGGAGTTGGTGAGGCCCAGCCATTGGGCGAATGGTCTGGTTTGTAGGATCCAGTGGGGAGGGTGCACCTCACGGTCAATCAAAATGTCGGCCACATACAGGGGCAGCCAGGAGATAGCGAACAGCAAGACCAGAGTGACCACCACCTTGGCAATCTTCTTGCGCGTCTTCAGACAGGAGGCATACACCACCTGGCTGTGCGTGTCAAAGCTGTCGAAGCGCTGCGATGCCCTCCAGAGCTTCCGGCCCGTCAGGAAGCTGATGGTAAGATTGAAGGCCACGGGGATGCAGTAAAGCATGATGAAGAGAAGAACATTATAAACCTGCTTAAGCCTCGCTTGTGGCCACAGCTCTCTGCAGATGGGCACCGTGATATCAATCAAGTGGATCTCATCAAGCTTGACCATGAAGAGAAGAGGGGCACAGATGGCTGAGCTCAGGACCCAAACCACACCAATAGTTACATAGATCTTCCTCTGGGTGAAGTAGGAGCGGGCATTCAGTGGGCTATGGACACTGTAGTACCTGTTGACACTGATTACTGTCAAACTGAGGACGCTGGCTGACACAGATACAGCCTGGATGAAAGGAACAGCCCGGCACAGCAGGTCACCATAGACCCAGGCTGTGTAGATGGTGTGACCCAGAGTGATGGGCATGCAGATGCAGACTACCATCAGGTCACAGACGGCCAGATTGATCAGTAAACTCCGAGTCGCACTGACACTCTGGACCCTCCTATTCCTCTGGCTAGTGAGCATCCGCATCGCCATGATGTTCCCCACAAAGCCCACCATGAACGACATTGAGTACATCACAGTGAGCGTGATGGTGGTTGGCTCCTGAATTGTCAGCAGCAGAAGTCGCTCCATTTCGCCATTCTGATGGAGGAACAAATCAGAGCCAACGTCTCCGACTTCACCAAATGAGCCGTTTGCAGACAGCAGTGAGTTGGAGACATGAAATTCAGAGAAATTCATCTTGAAGTTTTAAAAGCTAAAATCTGCTTGACTTCTTTGGACTAAATTAAACTCTCTGCTCTACATATCTCCAAGTAAAGAATGAACTGATGACATATGATGCAGCTGGTGCTTCAGATTTTGAGACATCCGAATTAGCTGATGTTAGTTCATGCAGCTGACATGTTCAATCATTTCAGCTTTTGACAGTCAAAAATAGTGGGGTGGGATGCCCTACAAGAAACCAACACAACAATAAGACAATTTCAACACCAGCTTACTGAAAATGTAAATACCTTCAGAGGAAACAATAACATAGACAGGTTGATAGGATTTACAATGCAGAATTTGAATCCTAATTACATATTTTTTTCTCTGAAAACACTTGTTCGCTCTACAGTATTGATTGGTTGTTCCATTTTTTCCCCAAGTCAACAGGCTAAAAAAATAACAAATACAGTCCTTTTTAGAGTCTGTACAGATTAAATACTGAGAGGATTTCAGCTTTTTTTTTCCTTCAATGGATAGTCACTATGAGCCACAATCACATATTGAGAAACTGAATGATTTCTTATGGTCAGAAAAGTAAATTCCTACCCTGATGGATGTGCAGAAGTGCTCCAGTAAGATGGTCTGCCACGTTTCCTTCCATGCAGCCTCCTGAGAGTGGACTTGGCCATGTACTCCTGGGTTCCTCCTCTACCTCCTCCCACGGAATGGCAGAATGCTGTGAATTATGCAGCCTCTCTCTTCTCTCTCTCTCACTCTCTCTCTCTCTCTCTCTCTCTCTCTCCTATGTGCTGTTGTCGCTCTCAGAGCAGCGATCTTACTCACACCCATAAGTGCGTAAGGAAGCTTTGCTGTTATAATTTTTATTCATTTAACTACCATGCAGGGAATCATGCTCATATAGAATTAGTTGATGGAAGTATAAAATCATTAAATATGTAAAAAAAAAAAGCATCTTCTCTTTCCATCTATCTATCTATCTATCTATCTATCTATCTATCTATCTATCTATCTATCTATCTATCTATCTATCTATCTA
>JBBKCR010000134.1:7976473-7993111 GCA_037577295.1 Ladigesia roloffi | reverse complement strand
CTAAGAAAGGGCTCATTATTTCCTAGTGTCATTACAGACAGCAGCTGATGTTATCTCAAGAAGATAATCTCTAATATCACAGCTCAGCTGCATGGATGAAGAAGTCCTCTTATCTGCCTGTACAGATATAGTGTTGTTGGGAAAATTGGGACATTTAGCTCCGAGCTCATGCTTCAAAAAATATATTTACACAGATTTCCCCTCGTTACCACATATTTAGCATCACGCAAACTGCAGGCCTAAATCATTACACTTCTTAGATCCCGAAGTCTATGCAGAGAATCTTGCTTTATGGAGTAAAGTATGTTTGATAGCTGAAAACAGACATGTGGATAAGAGCTATAATGTGTATCAGATCTTACAGTGATGGTACACTGTGAAAGCAAAAGCTTTTAAGATAAAAGCTGGAAAAAGCCTGGCTACTCATTAAATGTTGAGTCAGTTGAACATCCAGTCACAGGTTAACCCAACAAGAAAGCTGACATATGATTTAATTGCTCATTTTTTTATATTAATTTTTTTTACTTTTTAAAAATACCTTTTGTGATCTTATCGGCTGCTGTTGGTAAGGTGATGGATAATCTCAGGCTAAAATGAGGAAAAGGAAAAACCCTGCAACTGTAGTAAAAGTGATGAGCTCTTACTTTTGGGCAGGAAGCTGGTCTGGTTCAGAGCCTGCTCCCTGTCCACTCAGTACTTATGGCAGGAGGAGAAGGAGGGAAACATCAGTCTGTGGTTCTCCACAGCCATGTGTTTATCAACTCCTGCTAATCCTGTCACAGCCACCATTGGACAAGATTTACACCTCTTTGTTTTGGGTGAATTATCTGTGCACACTTAGTGAGAACTCAAGCCTGACTAGAATCATATATAACCAGTGAGTTCCTTGGAGTCAAATGGTACAGCTAGCAGCGAATCAAAGAACTGGGAGTTATATAACAAACACTAGAGGCCAATAGTCATCCAAAATTTTTCCATAAAAATACATAAGCAAAATGTCTATTATAACACTTAAACTGCATTCACTTCTTAATTTTGGTTACACAGTCTGGTCAAAGAATAGTACAGTGGACTATACATTTACTAAACTGATTTTTACTACTCCTGAGATTAAAAAAAATAGCTGGACATAAAATGTTCTGCTACATGGTGTAGATGTGTCTTTATACTGAAGTAAAGTTGTAGATTTATAGTTCATAGAAAGCCAATCTTTGTCTTGAGAACAAGCCAGCACCACCGTAATGAATAGCTGGAGATTATTAGAGTTAAGTGTGAGACATGTATATATGTATGCAAAAGATTTATAATCTTTACCAACATTAGCCATGTAGCAGGAAACCAAAGATGTCTTGACTCTAAACATGTCTTAGGATATCGATCACATTTAAAAATATGAAATTTCAGCAAATTATTCCAATAATGTACATTGAATGTTATTAAAACCTCCCAGACGTTTCAGAGACACTAGGTTGCTTTATGACAACAACGTGTTTCAAACTGAGAAACCCGAAAAAGAGCCTAAATGAGTTATTAACAACAGCTGAAACAAAATCCTACAGTATGCAGAGGACTTTTCGGAAAGCCAAAAAAACCCCTTGTAGACAGACGCAAACAAAGCCCAAATCCTCTTTTAATTTGGTGCTGAGATCAGTGTGATTAGGCACAGTGGCAGTGGGGACTTTTACAAGACTTACCAGTGGAAAAACTAAAGAAAATTTATTGGATGTTCCACAGGAGCACATCCTGTGCATTGTGGCTATCCCAGTGTCCAGCAGTGCCTATCTGTTTGCTTTGCGGCTATCAAGTGGAAAAACTGACTCATGGTGTGACTCTGGGAGTCAAAACCCGCCGCCACTGCTGGCCTTGCTTTTGAGCTGGCCCCAAAATAAACACAGCTCTCTTCAGCAGCACTGGGTAAACTTCCCCTCTGCAAACTGATGCATGCACTCCCTGCAGGAGGGACTGGTAACAACAGCAGATACAGGAAGACGACTCCATTGGTCACAATGTGTTAATGAAACTATTTTATATTTTCAACTTTTCCAAGTTCCCCTGCTTTACCTTGATTCAGCTTTCACAAGTAGTAACCTGGGAATCTTTTTCAACACACTCAAAGAAGAAGTCCTTGGCAGTTAAATATCAAATGATGTTTTGTAAGCTTTCAGTTCAGAAGGGCCAATTGCAGAAACGCCTGCCACATCACAAGAACATAAACACTAAAAATACTTCATGACCACCAGCAGGTCATAGTAAACCATTGTTTATCTATAATAGTTTTCCCTGCTGAAAATTCTGGCGTGCCAACAAGGCCTTGCTTCCAATTAGGATCTTTCTGGCAATTTTGATTTGATTAATCAGCGCTTTTAAGTAACTGAAGGGCTATTTTTCATTTCCTGCCCTACGATTCAGATTCATATCTCCCATGGCACAGAACCAACTGAAACAACCTCAGTCAAGCCCGCCCTCCATAACTGCAGCCAAACGGCTGATAGAATCTGCAGGCCTAAACATTCTCCTCTGCACCGGCCCTACCCAGAGTAGTCAGAGTTCATGGGTAGCATGATTGGGGAACAATGCAAATGTTCTGTGTGTGAGATGGGGTGTGTGATTCTGTGTAGCCCTGAGGGAGTCCCACCCAGGGAGCAGCAAGAGGAAGCGTGGTGGAGGGTGATCAGCACGGCTGGACCCTCATTACTCTCCACACCCATCAACAAGAGACAAAGTAGGACTTCCTCTAGTCAGAGCAATCCAGGAACAGAGCTGTGACCTGTAAGGCTGTTTATCAGAAAATCTGCATCTGCAGCACTACTGGTGTTACAAAAAAAACAGAATGAATCAAATCAGAAGCATGGGTGTGAAATATGTGAAATGTGAAGAGTGTGTTTTGCTCACAGACGTCATTTACAAAGAATGATCACTTTTTGTCTGAATGAAAACACTGCTTGTCAGTCTAGTTTCAAATAAAGCCAGATCATTAGCATCTTTGAATTTCAATCCCGTAATTTGGTCTGTTCACTATAGTTCACAGAACAAACCGTTTCTGTTTAGTGTGAGCTCTAATAAAGGGACTTTAGTAATTAGCACAGGCTCACCGCTAAGTTTCCATTAGCACTGTGCACAAATATGTAGCACACACTATCACACTACTTGACTACAGGTCACTGAACACCACAGTGTTGTCACACAAGTACAATAAACCTCCTAGTGATGTGTGAAAAAAAGCCACAACCCCTGAAATGGCCACCAGCCTTTACATCAGCTTGGTAAAAAGATACTTAGTCTTTGTTTTTTTTTTTCATAAATCAGTATATCAGTCAGTCTTCAAAATGGTCTGTAAAATGTAATAAATATTAACCAGTGAAAAATGTTGAAAATAGTTAAAACAATTTTGATGACACAGGATTCATTTATTTAAAATATATATCATTTTTTTGAGTTTCCTGAAAAATGATTTTCCTTTTTGGGACATATGACATATAGCTGTTTTTGCCAGACAGCAATGATATATTCATGAATAAAGACAAAAAAATAATAAAATCGCGTGCTGCAATCTGTGTCAGAAAATACCAGTTTACCCTTTTTAGACTTCTAAGAGTCTCCTGCACCGTCCGGATTTTGAGCCTTCAGGTTTGGACATTAAAATATCAAAACGCCTTGTAGCTGCTGGGACTCGGTCACGCTTTCAATTCAGCCAGCTTTGGTGAGGCTAGCGGGCTGGGACTCTTTCATTTCTCTGATGATAACAGCAGGGCAGTAAACACGATTCAAAGACACATTTGCTTAGGTTCTGCCGAGCAGCGTTTCTTCTCCAAACAGATATGTCCAGCAGCCCTATCTGAGAGGACCAAAAAACAGCAGCA
The DNA here is from genome assembly GCA_037577295.1 of Ladigesia roloffi. Taxonomy (NCBI): domain Eukaryota; kingdom Metazoa; phylum Chordata; class Actinopteri; order Characiformes; family Alestidae; genus Ladigesia; species Ladigesia roloffi. The sequence goes on along the minus strand of JBBKCR010000134.1, from coordinate 7,989,251 downwards.
GTATGATAAATAACACCCTGTCTTGAAAACACATCCACAGACAATGGTGGGAATCGGCTTCAGACCAAAAGCATATGGACATAAATACTGGGCTGCTTCAGAGAGGAACGGCTTTATGCTCCTCAGCAGTTTGGTGGAAAGTCTGGTTTTATCAGTTGATTTTGTGCGAGTTGAAAAATAGGAAATGTTTGAGGAATTGTCTCTGACATCAGAGGCCCCGCTGCATCCGTGTCCTGAGTCTGGGGCTGGGGGAGGAGAGAGGATAAAAGCGGAGAATGTTTGACCGCTGCCTGTTGCAGGATACTTCCTGCAGATGTTGATGTATTTGCGGGTCAGAGGAGAGGGATCTGGAAGGGTCGATAACGAGCACACCCCAAGGAGCTTCCTGTAGATGCCATAACCTGCAGTCTTTTGCTCTGCTGCACGTCTCTTGGCTGAACGGGACGGATTTTCATCCTTCCCCTCTCCGACCGCTTCTGAGATGTCAAAGGAGTTCAGCCTTGCTCTGCTAATCAGACAGCCATTGGCTAGAAGGAAGAGTCTACTCCCGATAAACAGTGGCTTGATCGTAATATAGATAAAGCGTCCATGTTTTTGTTGGAGGTGGATTTATCTCTACACCCTGGCTGGCTTTGCTCTGCACTGACTTACAGGGAAAGTTTATGAATGATTTCACTGTGACCCTATTGTTTTTGTTTAAAATCCTTCACATGAGGAAGGAATGTCCACTCTTAAGCTCTGGATATTTCACCCTAAACTCATAAACTCTAGTCAGGGCTATGCCTGTGAAGTAAGAAGTTCTATTAAGACATAGGTTTTATTTCTAATAATGTACTACACATTTTTCCTTTTAACTCCTTTAACAAGTTTTTATTCAAAGATGAGATGAGGTACACAACTTTGTTTATCGCAAGGCCTCAGAACCAAAAAACTGCTCAAGACTCTAATCTTCCATGGGTCTATCCTTTCATACATTCAGTACTTTCTTATAGCTTAATGCTATACTGTGACATTTCACCATGCAACACTGGAATTCTTTCCATTAGGTACTGTTGACGGGTGTTTTTCACCATGTTTATTTTCCATTTTTTTGCATTCCAATTTATTTATAAAGCACATTTAAAACAACATAGTTCACCCAACGTGCTGTGCAGTCACCTAGACAAAACAACTGTATACCAGTATAATTATATACATAGACCTATATGCATATGAATATACATCCATAACATACAAACATGAAACTAGACACATCAGCAACTCACGTTGAGGTAAAAGCTAGAGAAAACAGATGTGTTTTTAAACAAGATTTAAAAAATCACTGTCTGTGTAGTGATTGACCCTCCTCATATTTCGGTTTTTGTATCGTATATCGTTACAGCTCTAATTCGTCAGAATGGACAATGTCAGATTTAAACTACTCTGAATGAATGTTTATTTTATTGTGCAGCAATATAACAAAACTCTAATCAATGAATCTTCTTCCAGTGTATACTCCAAGATCAGATTTTAAAAGGGTAGCATGATATTTGAGAATGCAGTGCCTTAATCTGTGGATTACACATTTGGCCTCAGACTGTCCTTCTGATAACATGAATCATTTTTCCACATAAACACAGATATACCCAACTTCTCCTTAAAGTCAAACAAAACTCCACCATAAAGTCCAGCAAAGTTCATAAAACTGCCCTCCAGCGTGTCATATAACAGATCCACTAGCTGCAGCTGCCACTCAGTAACTAATACAAAAGGCCTTCTGACCCAAAGCCTGTCACTATTACCAAGGACGCCAATGTCCCTGGGACACCATTTCAGGACACACTGTAGCTGAATGGTCACTGAAGTACTTACATTCAGTGCATGCAGTGAGATCACTTGCTGAAACTGCTTCTCAGAAACTCAACCCTGCATTTCAATTAGTGTCAGATAACTGCAGAGGAAACAATCATCCTCCATACAGCCATAGGCTGCAGTGACATCTCCATTGGAAATTTCATTCTGGAGATCACAAAACTGCTGCATTCAAGGCAGCTATTCCACTGAGGACTTTTTTCCTCACTTAAAACACAAGCCTCCTTTCTTGCCACGCGAAAAAGGGGCCTGTCATGCTCTCTTTGTCGGAAAGTACAGCTCCACTTTATTTTATAGTTCAAGCGTGAAACAAAAAGAGAGTTTGTCTTATGAAAGCTCGTAATCCACACTGTGCCGTCGGGCTAAGGGGCCACCCTGAATCCCAGTGGGCACTGCCAAACACGGCCTCACTTATGACGTGCATGGCATGCAAAACAAATTACATGGCAAATCAAAGCTGTGTCATTCTGTAATCTGACAGAATACAGCAACCCAGTGTCCAAATAACCACAGTAAACACCCAAGAGCATGTGTAATCAATGCTTCAAAATGAAACTGAAGCTAGGGTTGTCCTAAAGCATCTGTCAACAGCTCAGGGAGCAGGTCTGATTCTCTTTGACCCAAAGGCCTCTTTAGGAACAGGAGGCTGCCAGTTCAGAGATGTGAAGGTTTAGACATCTCTCATTTTCTCCATGACATCGTTCCACTTTGCCATAACGACAGCTGCAGCTATGTCTCTCTTACTCTCTTTCTCTATAAAGGCTGCATGGCCTTTGCCTTTGAGGTGGAAATCCTGAAAGTGATCCCGTTGAACTTTAGCGAAAGTGCTGGCCGGCTAATCTGGGGGCAGAAATCTTGACCTGACCCGGGCTTTCACTCAGTTACTGAAGTTCAAGACCTGCCCCCTTGCGTTTGCCAGGCCTGACCAGTGCTTTTCTTTGCCTTCGGGCCTTATTTGACCCCAGGCTGCCCAGTCAGAGTGGCTCAGCCATCGCGCCTCAGTGGAAAGACAGATGCGACACAAGCGGTCAGTGGCCACAATGAGCCTGAGGCCCATACTGACCTCTGGCAAACTGCCGAGGCCCCAAACAATGGCTTCTCTCTGCCAGGGTCACACTAAGAAAGGCAGGGAGACATTCTGAGGCAGTGTTTTTTCCTTTCCCTTCACAATTTACCACTTTTCCTAAAACATCCATGACCCCACCTGACTACACTATTTTTGCTGAAGGAGGAATTCTGTCCTTAAACGCTTCTTTCTTCTTCCCTTTTCCAAGACTTGAAACAGATTCTGAGAGCAAATACAGGAAAGAGGACAAGATCACCACTTTCAGAAGAGAGATGATGGGCTGAACAAAAATTAAATACCATATTAAAATGTAAGAGTGTGCAAATAAACAACCTTTATTGAAAAGAAGCCCCACTTTATGTAATGATTCAAAAAGTGTTAAACAAGAAAATTTTCACAATATTTTAGAGTGCCTGTTTCTTGAATCAAAAATGAAGAGAATGTATTTCCTCTGTACCTTGAATGATAGGAGCCCTGAGCTAAGCACTGGTTGTCAGTGCCAGTTTGAGACCAATATTACCAGCGGGGCCAAGGGAGGACCAGAGGGCCAGTGTGTTTTTAGAGGGGCACACAGAACCAGTGTGTGAACTACGGCGAACTACAGCGCACCACGGTGTCCCCCCCCAGACCCCCGTGTAGAACCTCCTATGCTGGTTGTGCATACATTGGGTTGTAAGTGACCAAAACTGACATGATATTGTAAATATATCTCTATTTCAAAACATTTTAATGCCAATTATAACAAAACACATTTAGTTATATTTGAATTTAGGGTTGGTCATATTTCTGGGTAGAGCTGAAGTAGGGAATAAAGTATACATGTAAGGAATTACAGTTCTTTTGGCATATGTGAAATTTCACTGTTATTTTATTGACCTTCTAGGTGCTTCTGTTTATCTATATGCTCTTAACATGGACACTATGTTTTTTTTTTTTTACTTCTGTGCTCTGCAGTTGCTCAACTAGCATGTCCCACTACCCCTTCACTCAAGCAACAATGATTAATACGCTAATTACATCCTTCTCCGTCCCTCAATTTTTCCCTCTTACAATGTTATTCCAAGCCTTCTAATAAAACATGTTGAAGTTAGCCAGGCTCACAAGTCCTGCTCGTTTGATTTGTGGAAATAATTCCCAGCCAAATGCGCTTTATATGTTAGCATCTGTTTAGTTCATTCACCCTTATAGATTTATGAAGGGCAGTTCGAGGAGCATCAGTACTCAGAGTGGCTTTTCTGTTTCTGATGTATGACTGCATGGTATTGAATTTTGGTTAATTCATGCGTTCCTGAGGAAAAACTGAGCTGCTTTAATTACGGTACAGTTAACATTTTATTTGACCACTGTTCTCATACAAGCATCGAAATGACCATTGTTAAGTAATCTGTGTTTTGGGCAATCACCAATTGCTGCACTTTTGGCCATTTCCATTGAGCACGGAATATTTCAGTGAGTGAAATCTCACATTCCACATCAGCCGTCTTCTGGTAAACAGCCCAGGCAGCATGCTGTGCCTTTAATCCTCATCTTGTGCCTGCAGTTCCCTGGGGCTTTGAAGTGAGAGCAGTCCCGTGGTGGAGTCGTCACTGGCCAGCACATTCCACAGTCTTTCTGTTCTGTCAACATGTGCCAGTCGCTGTGCAGGATGCTCTCTATGTGTTTGGCCAGGGAACAGCCATGTGTTCTATGGAGCCTTGTTTCTTCCCAGACTGCCCCGCTGACTGCAGCAAAGCCTTCAGTCTAGAGAGAGCCAACCAAGGAATCTCTGGATCCCTGGACCAAAAGCTAGTCTGAATACACTCAATACACTGAATACACTGAATGCCTTCTGGAAAACAATGCATTATTGAATGGACTTCAATAAGCTTTCATCATATTGTAATCATCATAACCAGATATCTCCTGTGCTTCACTACCCCATGTAACACCACCAGTATCTGCGCTGACTGGTGACTGAGGGACAGTAGGAGAGATATAATGAGGGGATTCCGTATCGTTTTTGATGGCAAAGTGGTTGAAACAGGTTGAAATGCCATGAGGCGGGGAAAGTCCCAAACCCTAACTCTAACTCTAACTCTAACTCTAACTCTATCACTAAACCTGACCTTAACCCTAAAACTAACCCAACCCTAATCCTAACCCTAAACTCTAATCACCTGTTAGCACTGATACTGGCAGTGTTACGTAGTGTGCCCTACAATATACAGGGAGGTGAAGCGTTATCCTAGAATGACAAAAAGTGTGATTGCAGCACTTTTTAAAATAGCTGCATGAGAACTCGTGAGATTGAGTTGGCTTCAGCTACGTGTGCACAATTCCATACAGGAGGAATGGTGCACTCTTCGTGTGTAGAGGCCAAAATTTCATTACCTAGAATACCATGTAGGGAGCAGGGAGTTGTTTGTGTTTGATCCTGTTATTGATGCAACTGAAGAAAGGCTGTCTGCAACAAATCAACGAGCATTACTGAAATGATCAGAAACAGAATGACTCAGAACCATTCTCTTGTGTAATCTTTCAGTTTACTCTGTTGTCTATATGGACAGCATAACAGTCAAAGTTGATTTCTTTAACAGCACAATGACAAGTTGCCATTTAAGCAGAGGCCAGGTGTTGTGAGTTGTCGTGGGAACTAGATATTTTAAACTGTCAAATGAAACTCATACATTTTGGATAAAAATTCTGTAATAATAATAATAATAATAATAATAATAATAATAATAATAATAATAACAACAATATTAATAATAAAAAAATAAGGGCATGTGAACAGCAAAAAAATGTCAAAGCTGCCTACACGAATGTAAAACTGAATGAATTTCACTGATAATTTCAGGATCCAGCCTCTGAAGGCTGGAACAAAATGGTTCTTTTAAACAGGAATCTAAACCAATGGTTCCGATTCTGACCTCCTCAGGGCAATCCTACACAAAAGGGCGGAACTGAGGCAGTGGAGCGTTCAGGCTCTGGAGACGCAATGCATTCATTCACTCATTCATTCAATACTGTTGTCACAGCAGCAAGTCACCATGGCGACAGAGCTGTGTGTGTGTTCTGTGGTTTGTGTGAGAGCTCGGCTCTGTTGTATCAGACTCTCTCTTGGACAGTGGCACACTTTCCCCTGGGGGGTTCCCTATACAACATCTGGCCCTCTCAGCTGCCCTGCCCCGCTAACTGTGGTGAAACGGCGCAGGCTCCTCTCCTTTAAAAGCCTGGCCACAGACACCTGCTGAGAAGGTCAAAGGTCATCCTCCAAGCAAGCACACATGAAGGGCGATCGCCTTGACTGCAGTCTCCTGGAGCCCAGGCAGAGTTGTCTTTGTCCCTCAGATTAAAAAGGAGTTTCCCGCTTCTTCTACTGAAAGAGAAGCCCATATCACACATTAATGCTTTAAATTTGTCACTACATCCCAATTTGCTCCAATGCAGAGGTGCTGACTGCTCATTGTCCTAAACAGCAGAAATATCTGGTTTATCTCACATAAACATCTGACTAAGTCACTCTATGTACCACTGAGTAAGTACCTCAGTAAGATTCAACAGTGAGAAATCTCACATCCTGAACAAGTAGGCCAAGCACGAAAAGCTCAGAGAGAGAGCATACGCTGTAACTACGGAGAAAAAAGGATCCTTTGAAACGCCTGCTGACTTTAGGTTTAAGAGGATTAATGCTTCAGCTTCTTTCATCCAAGATTGGTAGCAGAGACGTGTTCCATCAAAAGGCCAGGACAGCGAACTACAAGACATTCCGTATATTAACACTTAATGCGGTGTGGCGTGTCAATTTTTCTCTTGAGAGGAGCTCTGAAATGAAAAACCCCAAGGAAATTTTAATTGAACGGTGCTTTAAAAAACCTGTACTGTAGATGAGCCGTGTGAAAGGAGGAATCTATTAAAGTTTCTCCACATGATGGAACACTTTTATACAAATTAAAGTGCTTTATTCCCCAAGAATGGTGTTCAAGCCAGGAATCGAACCTTAATTTTTTTAAATTCAAATTCAAATTCAAATTTTATTTGTCACGTACACAGTCATACACAGTACGATATACAGTGAAATGCTTGTACGACCGGCGGTGACCTTAAAGAGAAATAAAACAAAAAACAACAAAAAAACCCCTAAATATAAGGAATAAATATTAATAAAAAGAAATGAAGGGAGCAAAGGCAGCCAAAAAATCAAGCTCCCTCTTTATATCTAGAGCATCTGACAAGCATTCAGTATGTACTGAGCAGCCAAGGGAGGTGGACAGAGGGGACGCATCTTTTGGGAGGATGGAAGAGTGTGTGACCCCTGCTGCTCATGGTGATGTCCCTGGCGGAATTGTCGGGGCCTTCATCAATCTGCCTTAGCATTCCTCAAGCACAGACAATAGCAGCCTCTCTCTGACTGTGGCAGATGGCTTGCCTCGGGCTGTCCAAGCCAAGCCTCCTTTTGCTTATTCCCGCATTTGATGCACGTACACCCTCACACACTATCGCTCATACTCAATGTGTTGCTGTCAGCATCACACAAACAACAGGTCATGGATCTGTGACCACTGTCCTACAGCAGGCTCAAGCCTTCTATCAGACACAAGTGTTTGCAATGATGCGTGAACAGAGTAGTCCATTTTAATGGAAGTGGTTAGTCAATGATCTGATGCAGTCATGCTGAAAGGAAGGGGGATGAGGATGTGTAGGGATGAGTTGAGAAGGATCCAAGCCTTTAAGCCTACATTCTACAAAACACGTTTCTAAAGCAAGCGTACACTTGCAGTAGCATCGCATTAACATCAGGTCAGGTTGCTAGCGCCCTTAAATACATTAAATTAAAATCACATGCGCAGTCGTTTGAGGCACACACACACACACACACACACACACACACATACACACAATCACATATAAATGGATCATTTTTCAGCAAGCATTTAAATAATTTAATCTTATTGCTATTTACAGTTGCTAGTTCAGAGACATTTTTTTAGATTTACATTTAAACCACTGAGACAAGAAGGCAGCCATTTGTGGTACAGTGTCAGCTGACACCCGTTGGCATTATGTCTGTAATACTTGTGTAATACTAACGGGTGCCAGTTAGCCACAAAAGTCTGGAAAATCTGTCACATGAAATGGACATGTCCACCATGGCCTAAAGCCCTGTGTAAATGCTCTGGATGACTGTGCGTGAAAATTAGCATAAAGCTGGCACAAACAGGAGGAGGGAGGCTTATTGAGAGTGCGGCCTGTGCTTTCTTTAACACATCTGCTGCATACGTGTTTGGGCAGTCCTCAGACAGGTCTGTCTGCAGCATGCCTTTCTAAGGCCCTGAATAGAGGCCCTCAGCACTCTGATAGATGGGCTTCATTTCAATAAAAATGGTGTGGGAAGAAAAGAGAACTACCACTTGCACAAAGTCTCCTCGACCTCCCCCTCAAAGAAAAGAACCCCCCACCCCTTTTTAACCAGCCTGAGACACAGGCTAATCACATAGAAGAAGAAAGGAAGGAGTCTGTGGCTCTACTTCAACTTTTTTTTTTTAACATGCTCTTAAAGCAGAGCCCCTTTCACCATTAACACGTCTGCCATGACACACTGTAAACAGTGAAAACTGTTACGCCACAGGAAAGGGATCCCTAGACCCACCTCAGCTGCTATAAACACTTTTATCCTTTCTTAACAGCAAACACAGAAACGACAAGAGCAAACGAAACAGCAGGCACTCATATCCACTAACACTCTCAATTTCTGGGGGAGGTTGATGAACACGACGCTGTATAACCAGATTTGGCGAGTCACTGCTAACTCTGTTTCAATAGATCTGCTCCTCGCATTGGAAGTATGACGTAAGGCAGCTGGGAATTGAATTCTGGTGTTATTAAAAGTGCCAGTTGTAATCACGGCTGAAGGTCTAGTTCCGTGGTGAATGTCTCAAAGCTACTCTGCTGGGAGAACAACCAAGTAAAACAAAAGCAGGATCAACTGGGACTATAAAGATCCATGAACTCTCATATTCAAAACTCTGGATGGGAAAGATTTGTGTAAGATCCTCACTGTAAAACAATAATAAACAGGACACATGAGGAATGACATAATGTGAGAGGTAATGAGGAAGTTGAGTAGCATTTTCTTTTATCTTTTATTGCTGCATTTTTTCACAAACTATAGACACTGCTTCTCACTAGCTAGGCCCCTTGTAACCTGGAGGACCTTCTGTTAATTGGAGAGAAAGTATTTTGTCTTTAGGAGTGTGAGAGAGGAGGCGTGTAACAGGGATTGTCAGGATGTTTACCCCACGAGAACATCCATTATCATTTAGCCTCAGGCTGCCGTTGATATTAATAGACCAAGTAGTCTGAGACACAGTGCAAAACCGGATATTGTTTTTGATCAGTGAGTGCAAGGTGTCCATTTCGGTATTAGTTTATCTACTTATTGATACAAATAATTCACATCTTCTTACAGCCCTTTGCTAAAATGTCTCCACCTTTGGGAAAATTGCCTCTTTCCAGGAGAGGAACAGCCGTCTTAAGTCTGAATTAAAATCAGAGTGCATTATATTTCAAATAAATCCTTTTTGGCCATTTCTATGTGTCCATTCAAGATGAAATGCTAAAAAAGAAATGCTAAAGGCAGTTACAGTTTTTCATTTTGTTTTTATTTATAAAAAAATACAAAATTGAGATATATAGTATAGTTCTGACATTTAATATACTGTATTAAGCTCTTATCCTGCTTTTCCAAAAAAGCAATCAAACTGCTTTACGAACAAAGTAAGGTTTCTATCCAGCCAGTAGCCCCCGCAGAATTATGTGGGATCTTTTCCTGCTAGGACAGAGCAATGCAGGAAAAATAAGCAAGGAAAATGAATTATAACATGAAGATAAGCTAATGCAAGAGCCAGACCGCCGTTTCTCTGAAACACAACATTCATGATCATAGCATATGCACGCAAACTGTTGCCATAACAAAACCAAAAGTTTATTTGCATCAGGCAAATTGATTTACCTACTATGGAATACACTGCCAGTGAGGAGATTTGTCTGTCATACAGACTTATTGTCTATCTAAAATGTTGTATCAATAACAGAAACAAACCAGTGAGTAACATGACTGCCTGTTACCAAAAGAGGAGCAGCAAACCTCATCACAACAGTTTTATAGTACAGAACAGTAAACATGCTGTATGGTTTGCAAATGGGCACCCAAAATGGGCTTTAAGAAACCTTTTGTAATATTGTATGACTGTAGAGGTCTCTTTAGCTAAGTCCAAACCTTCTCAGCTCTTGTTGTTGTGTGTGCATGTGGCCCAGTGTCCAACTCCAAGCTGGATCCTCTGGGTCTCACTGTGGCTCATTAGGGACTAGGGCCTGATCCATCTCTCCTGCATTGTCTTGCTGCTGGAGACCTATCCTAAATCTGAACGGACAGTTCTGGAGCGACACAATAGGCTTCATTGTTGTGGCCTGAAAGGCGAGCATGTGCTCTGCTAATGCCGTACCCGCGGCAGCCAACCTCCAGGACAACTTCTTCATTCAAGCTTTGATTAAGGAGGCACATTTAGGCACGGATGACTTCCTCAGAGGTGCCTGGAGGTTGTGGGAAAGGGCTGCAGAGTGAGTGCAGCTTGGTCTGGGGCTGCTGCCATCCTGCCTGAAAAGAAGTTGGGAGTTATTGATACCTAGAACCAGCCAATAACAAAATAAGGTTGGGACATGTGACTGCTCTGACATGGCCAACCAGGTCTGAAGAAGAGATGACTGTTCTTATTTTCTGATTATTGATATGACTTTTTTTTAATAAAGTAAAGTGGCTCTGTATGGTCCTGCATGAACACACAACAGCACAGAATTTGAACAATGTGAAATATTTCTCTGCAATTAACCCATTCACCCAGCAGGGGGCTGCCACTAATGGGGGTCACCCAGGGAGCAGTGTTGCTCTAGGGTACCTCAGTGGTGCCACTAGTGGTCCTGGGATTTGAGCCCATGACCTTTTGGTCTCTAGGGCAACTCCCTAACTACTAGGCCATAAGCATCCCCCAAATGTGGAACTTGGGATTTGGACCCGTGACCTCTAGCACCTCTCATACCCCTAGACCGATGAGCCACATTTCATGGATAAATTGGTCTAAATATCTTTGTAATGGAACCTTCATTAGGTAAATGGCATGCTACTGCCGATCTTTAGCAATACCTATGACTGATGCTCCTTTATATGAGCTCAGGACTGAAGTAGATCATTAAGGATTAAAAATGTCTCTAGAGTTGTTTTATATTTTTGCTTAATTTTTTTTTACTATGGACAACAGGATGTGTGCTCACCACATCATTTGTGATGTTTTGTCATATTTTCCCCATGTAATCTTACTTTAACTGGCAGATTCAAAGTGCAGCGGCTTATCTCTGAAATGTTGAGAAGAAACATTTTAAGAAGCAGTAAACACAGTTGGAAAGACGGGGGAGATATTCCCACACATAGAGATCTCATGATGTTTTATCACAGTTGAATGATCTCTAGGGATCACACCCTAGTCTAGCAGCTGGCTCATAAAATGGAAAAAAAGTTGTATTTTGGAAAAAAAAAAAGGCCTTCGTGTTAAGAGAAATGTTTACCCTGTCACAAACGGCCAGAGTGACGACATCCAAATGAAAACATGGTTAGGGGTCAGATTCGATGGTGCGATCATTTGCTGGATGATGGAGCACTGCAGATTTTCCGTTCACATTCCTTCCTCTGGGCCTGTTAAATGCTTGTTAAGGGGCTCCAGGGTCGCCTACCTCTAGTGCTAGTGTGTAAGCTCTAGCGTGTGAGTACCACTAGAGGCCCAGTGCAGGCAGGGCTTTTAGAGTTTGGGACAACAAATGTAAGCAATTTTCTCTAAATGATCAGTTCCTGACACTGTGTGACATATTGTAGTCTGTGAACCTGGACAAACACATGGTACATATCTACAGTACCAGCCTGAATCTCTCCTTTTGTCATTTTTTTTCAGACTACAACATGTCAGAATCCATGTAAGCGAATGTATTTGATGTGGTTCAGGTCGAGTGAAGGATATATTCCACCATACCAGAGAGTTATGGCCATCACATCTTGCTGAGGGCGGGGAACGGGCACATATCATTTTTCACCAAACTATCACTGTGCATTTGATGAGGTGCCTCCCTAACAACTGCAAGCTTGCTATCAGTAAACACCACATGCTGACAGGCCACTTGGCATTAGCCCTGTATGCTCATAATCCCCACACTGTCCCCTCCTCACCAAGAGTGTCCCCACTGGACGCCACAGTCTGGGTCTGCATTCTGTGTGGCATCTCAGGGTGTTAACCACACTTCTTCTCTAATCCCTTTAATCTCTTCAGCAAAATGGCAGAAGTGCCTAAATAGAGTACAAAAAAAGCAACAGGCTAGCAAGAGGTGATGACTTTCTGTTTACAACTTATGGTTTGCTTCAGTAAGGCAGCAAATAAAGTGAGTAAGGCAGCACCATACACACATGTGCGGCTACAAGGAAGTTCATTAGCCGTCCTGAGCTCTACTAATCACTCGCTTAATGACAAAACCCAGAGGAGAGTGTCATCAAGCAGCACCTTCTATAGCTCCTCTGAGACTCAGCCTAACAGCCCCAGATGCTCACAGCACATCAAGTTAACTTGCTCCTCTATGAGTCTCCCCGCAGGAAATCAGCATGCCTGGAACCTGCAGTAATACAGTGGTTCCCACACTCACTGTACAAGCTGACACATAAGCTGACCAGAGTGCATGAGCTCTGTCTAATTAGGACAAGAATCCCCTTCTGAAAAGTTTGTTCCTGCCTTGCATTCTTCTCGCAGCTGTTAATAAGTAACATAAATTTTGCACTGCTGAGCAAAG
>JBBKCR010000134.1:7941100-7966076 GCA_037577295.1 Ladigesia roloffi | reverse complement strand
TATATATATGTGTGTGTGTGTGTGTGTGTGTGTGTGTGTGTGTGTGTGTGTGTGCTGCAGAGTGAAGCCGCTGTATCTGAACAGCGGGGCGTACAGCTTCACGGCGTTTGGGGGAGTTCCTGCCATGGAGTTGCGCTTTCACGAGGTAAACGGTCTAGTTCATCACACATTGGGAAAAAATTTATCGCAATTCATCGCATTTCTGAGTCAACCCAATAAATGATATATAATAAACACACTGAGTCGTCATTTTCACAAAGAAGGCTTTTTGTTTATTTGTTTTTTTTCCCAACTCTGTCACATTTTTTAAACTGTGAGAAAAAAACTAATTTTACTTTTGAATAGAAAATGATTAACATCTTTAAACCTGAGAGAATCTCTCTCTCTTGCGACAAAAACAGCTTTAAATAACTCAACCCTGGGACTCAGTGTTACCTCCACCTCAGAGTAATAAAATTCACTTTTGCCAAACACACATATTATTCCTTTTTTGCCCAAATTCTCCCCTGGTAGTAATTTAAAGTGAAATTGTCCATTTGACAGCGTGTGTTTATCTTCTATCGCTAGTAAGTGGCTGAGATCGGGTCACTTCTTCATGTGGCATGGTGTTCGCTAGCATAGCGTAATACTGTCCCCACTGATAATAAGTGATTGACCGATATTGATTTTTTATTACCAATACCGATACCAATTATTTGCATGTTTATTTGCCCGATAACCGATATTCAGAACCGATATTTATTTACTATTATACTTCTATTTTTGACACAATTATTACAACACCACTGATCTGAACAAACTGTTTTATTTATAATAATCACTCCCTCCTTGCATACAAATCAAAACTAGGGGGTCTGAAAGTACAAAAAATCCAAAAACAATAAAAATTAAAAAAAATTACAAAAATGGGCACTGTTACTAAAGTCTTCAATGGTGCATAAACTACAAATCAGTCATTTATGTAACACGTCTAATGTGTGCATTAATAGCTGTTATATTTAATAACGTTTACTAAATATAGAATAGCAAGTAAGTATACTTTACTTTTGCACACAGTTTCCCCCTCAGACGCTGTGCTGAAATGGCGATCATGCGCGTAATGATGGCGGTCAGATGGCGGTGTTTATCGGTAAACCCGATATTACAAACCGATAACCGATTATAAAATGCTTAAATATCGGGACATATTGGTAAAACGATATATCAATCGATCTCTACTGATAATGGTGTGATACTGCAGTGTAGAGGGGTGGTTAATTTTCAAATGAATCGCGCTATCACTTTATTTTAAAGCGTTCTAGAAATTATATTAACTCAAATAGTTAACGCGAGATTTTTAACAGCACTAGATAAAACCTGTTTCTAATACGTTTGATCCGTATTGTACTTGGACAGGAGGGCCGCGCGTACCCGTTCCTGAACACGCAGCTGGACAGTGCGGAGCGTCTGCAGGAGCTGCTGCAGGGCCGGCTGGGCGGCGTGGGCCGGGCGCTCGGGGAGCTGGTCGGCCTGATGGTGCTCAGACTGGCACACGACCTCATACTGCCTCTGGACGTCACATCCTACAGCACAGCGGCCCTGAGACTCAGCTCCCAGCTCAACCAGCTCTCAGCAGAACTACAGGTACACACACACACACACACACTCACTCACACACACTCACACACACACTCACACACACACCCACACACACACCCACACACACACACACACACACACACACACAAACACACACACGCACGCACACATACACACACACACGCACACACACACACACGCACACATACACACACACACGCGCACCTACACACACACACGCACACACACACACACACACACACACACACACACACACACACACACACACACACACACACACACACACATACTGGATTCTGAACATTTGCAATAAATGCCTATCAACTCTTCCACACTTGCCCAAATTACAAAGACACTTGGTATGTGTGTCCCTTCTGTGGAATTCTGCAAGGACCAGAAGGCTCAGCAAAACATTAAGACAGCTCTTACAAATGGCTCGTTTGTTTGTATACATTTGTAAAAATAACAGTTTATAAATAATTCTTGAATGAACGTTACATGCAAAACACTGTACAAAACCCAGCAGTACACTTATGTTAACACAGTGATTATGCCTAATTAATGGGCCACACCAATAAATATTTTCAACAGTGCAAGTGTGTGTTCTCGGCGAAGGATGTGTTCTTATTTCCACTAAGAAATAAAGAAAATGAAAACAGTACCAGTCAGTACTGTATTTACTCTGAATGTAGCCATTGTCAATTTGCACAGTGTTGTCTTGTTTTGTCTTGTTAAGTTATATTGTTGCTCTTGTGTTCTGGCCTGTTTGCACTTGTGTTTTGTTCTGTGCAGTTATGTTCTGCTCTTGTGTTCCACTATGTTCCTGGAGAAACATTGCTTCGTTTTTACTATATACTGCGTATATGGTAGAAATGGGAAAAAAAAATAAACCTTGACTTGACTAAACGTAATTTGATTGGAATTCCCAAACTGTAGTATACTACTGTACCTTGAACTGGTATAGAGTATTTACATAATGAGAAGGTTTGCATTCACATGCCTTGTTTTTACCGGAAGTGTCTCTTAGCACACTTTTAGCATCTTTTTCCACTTTTGCATTTAAGAGTGTAGGGTTCCTACAATTAAAGAAGAAGCCCAGCAGTCCTCAGTGTGATCCCAGCTTCCTCGGCTGTATGAGAGAGGGCCACAGTGAATTCAAAAGGGGCCCTGGCAGAAGCCAATAGCCATGTTTATTCTCCCAGCATGGCCGCACTAGTGCTGATAGGATTACAGGTCACAGCCAAAGTGAGAGCCAGAGGACCCCCGCGGCCCCTCAGAAGCCGCTTCATGTTCCTCGGCTAGGGATGCCACTTCAGAGGATGTTCTCTGCAGGATTTATAATGGGAGAAAAGCTCGCTGCTCCTAAGACAAATAAATAGGGTCTGTTTATCTTCATCTGGCTACAGATGGTGTACAGATACTATTTCGATCAACTGGGTTGGATTTTGTGCAAATGGAACGTAAGTAGTCTCTGTGTGAGCAGACTATTGTAATTTCTCTGGACACCTCGACTGTGGCGAGACACCTTTGTTTGGTACTGATGGGTTGAATGAGAGATGTTTTTGTGACCTTCGCATCAGAGAGAGAGAGGCAAAGAGAGATGGGTGACTGGGTCATTTTTCTGGGGCCTGACATTCAATTTGACTCCAGTGTTCATTGGTAACATATTTAGAAACAATAGCTGAGCTAAGCCTCAGCGCTGAAAGGTTCAGCAGACTGAGGTTCTGGCATGACTGAGCTCTTGCATAATGCATTTTGAGTGCTGCATTGACTGGAGCCAGTTAGAAGTCGAGGCCAGAGTGACATCACAGGAAAAGAAGCCCATTCTTCATGAGAACCAACTGTATGGCATCCATTTCATTCAAACCAGTCTGTAGTAACTTAACGGACAACGATTTTCAAAAACATGCTCTCAGTGCATCAAAGGAAAACAGTTTGAGTGACCGAAAGTGTTCGCTACCAGATAAATGGATCATATTTAAATATAATGGACTGGAATAACAAACAGTAGATGGGAGACTGATAGACGAGCATCAGCTTCATACCCTCGTACCCTCAGTGTGGTTAGACGACGGGAAACCACACAGGCCTCTTCCTCCAGAACCAGCTGCTGTGAGTTTAACTGGCATCTTCAAAGGACGGGGGGGTCCAGTTGAATGGTTGGAGGCATAAGAAAACACAAAGACAAAAATACAAATTTAGACCAGATGAACGGAGTATTCACTTAGACACAGGCTGCTTACCTCGGTCCGATCGGTCTAATTGCCCCTGCTTGGCGTGCTTTGTGTTTAAAAAGCATGGAAAACGTTTAATCGAGGTCAGCTCCACTCTGAGCTCCACTCTGTTTCAGAAACTGCTGAAATTAAAAGGTCAGATAAGATAAGCGTGTCCCTGTGCACACCAGCTAAAAGAGCACTCTGGCTTTCTTGGGCTTTTGAACCACAAGAAAACATTTAAATCCAAAAACAAACAATACAAGTGCCAAGCCACGGGAACTTTGTGCTTTGCCACATGGGAGAAGAAGGGGATAAGCATTGGCCAGCCTTCCACACACACGTCCCCACAAACTAGGCCAGAGGGGTCCTTGGGTGCAGAAAGGACTATTATATCACACTCCTGTGCATCTTCATGACACATTATAACACTTAAATGTCTAAAGTTATTATCATCATTATGCTACACCAATAAAATAAGTGCTACCACTTCATTGGTGAACCGTTCATGCTAACTGACAGTCCTTCAAGGCTCATTCCAACAAGCATCAGTTGTCACAGAATATTGATCAATGACATAAAAATGGACTAAAATTATCCCTTTGAACACCAATTCTTGTCATTTGTCCCTATAAAGGTTTGTTTTAGTGTATGACAGTTGTCTTGGGTGGCATATTGACCTTATTGACTAAGATGATTCCAGAATTGTTTCATGCCATAAAAGTTGCATCTAACATTTGCCAGTTAATATGTGACAAGCATGAAGCAAACAACATTTAATAACATCCGAGTTATTTATGAAAGTAATATATCATTGAATGAAGTCATTTGCTTGCTTATCGAGTTGCACAGAGGGTTGTGAATTAAATCTGATTCACACTCTGTAATTGCAGGTTTGTGGCTCTGTCGGTTTCAGTGTAAAACTATGGCAAAACCGACTGATAGTTTAGAATCTTCCAACGAAAAGCTCCATGTGAGAAATAATTACTATCTAATTACAGTATACAGTCTCAACAGCAGATTTCAAAGAGTTGAAGAGGTCTAATGATTGTGCATCTTTTGATGCCGTCAAAAGATGACTATCGCTTCTCAGGATAACAGAGACTATAAATAGTGATGGTGTAATCATCTCCGGCCCAGCACGAGCCCATAGCCTCCTTGAGCTCAGCTCCAGGCGCCTGTGCCAGTTCTGAAGACCATTAGTGCGCTCTTCAGGCATTCTTGTGGGCAAGTGGGCTGTGCTCAGCGGAGAGCTTTCGTCCTGATGGAATTCAGTGGTAACGTCTTCACAGAGGAAGGATCCGGGATGTGGTGGTGGTGTGGGGGAGTGGGATTTCGCTTTGAGGGGATGAAAGAGAGAATAAAAAAAGAACTTTTTTGGTAGTCCAGACAGACAGAAGAGGAAGATTTGGGGTTGGGGGAGCTATTAGAGGGGGGCTGTCTCGCCAACCCGGGGCAAAAGCGGAACTTTTGCATTGTGTAGTTTTAGCCCCACTTTTAACCACATCTATTGTCTATTGAGTCAGAGGGAAAGGCTCCGGCCAAAGTGTCTGTGCGGCAGGGAGAAAAAGAGGTTGATCATGCAAGAGGAACAGAGAACAGGGGGTGACTCCCTCTGCTTGGTTTTTCATACTTGTTTTAATCCGCTTTCTTTGTGGCCTGCTCTGTGAAAGCATTACCATAATTTTATTAAAACCAAGAAAATTAGGCATGATCTGATGTTCATTATGTCACTGTATAATGTGTGCTGTACTCTATCATTTTAACATTGTAAATATTGCTTCACCACTTTGTAATCCATAATCTGGCATAATCTTCATCGTCTAGCAGCACTACAATTAAATCTAGGCTCGCTAGTATGGGGACATGTTTTCTTTTGGACTCCGAAGCACAGATGAATGTTGCTCTGGACAAGATCCTGCACAAATTCATATATACTACATCTCTTATATGAGTTCTTTTTTTTTTTTTATTTTAAATTTCCATTTATAACCATACCTTTCATGTACTAGTTTCCTTGTTAATTTAATATTTTATAGTTTTTATCCTGTTACCTAAAGAAATGGTCTGCATTTAAATGAAAACCTTTGTTTAAAATGTTCAAAACTCTTTTTAAAATACTTTTTAAATGCCTAAACATTTTTTAATGGCTAATTATTCTAGCCCAGCATCCCTAAGACCAACACACTCCGCACTTGACCTGATCTGATTGGCTGAGGACAGGGGTGAGCAGGGGCAGGATCGTCACCAGCAGCTGCCAGGCTGTCTGCAGAGCCCACTGCCGGGGTCACACAGCCTCTCCACTGTGCAAAAGCAGCCATTTCAATAACAAGCGCCCGGGAACGCGCAAGTGTTTAAAGGCCCCATAAGGTCAGCTGTGAAGAATCGATCATGCCATGTGAGCAAAGGGGCCTCACTTCCAAACACATCTGAATGCGAATGGGCTGTCAGTGAGAAGTGGCGGGAGTTTGAACTCAATGAAACCTTTAGATCACGTTGTGGTAGCAACGTTGTGTATAAAAGGACCTTGAATCTGTGACAATAGCATACTTGTTTGTTTTAGCAGGTTCAGGCTACAGATTAGCAGACTATATCAGATAACTCTGTGCATGAGAGAGGCCTGTCAGGCACACTTCTCAGAAACAAATTATTACCAGAAACACCTGCAGACAGTGGGTGACGCATACAAATTGCAATAAAGAGTAATAAATCCTTGAAAGTTAACACCCACCCACTCTCTACAACTGTCAACCGGAAACAGGGGCAAAAGCTAAACCGCCGTGCCGCTCACCTGCAGCATTGTTTCTCTCGGTCATAAACTCCTGCAAAGATTTTTATCACCTACAGCACCTGCCTTACTGTCTTCATACAAAAGATTTCGATCTACACAACAAACATGATTTTATTTTTGCACGCCAAAAAGCTCTCGTTGCCCAGAGCACTGCATTCCCGGCTGCAGTACATTACAAAAAGCATGCAAAGGCAGTTGGGGACTAATAAAGTGAAAGGGATGTCCTATGAATGAAGTGTTTTATTCCTAGTGAAGACTACATGATGAAAATCCAACAGCACGAGCTGCACCCTCACATTTCCCACCACAGTCTGGATTGCTGTACTGGGGCAGCTGGTGTTCTAATGGTTAGAGAGTTGCCCCTGAGATCAGAAGGTGGTGGGTTTAAATCCATAGCCACTGCTTCAATAGGTGAATTAAATAAATGCAGAGAATAGTTCACACGTGCAAAAATGCATTTCACTACATGTTGTTCCGTGTGTGAAATTGTATGTGACATATAAACTCTGAATCTGACTATAAGGGGCCACTTTACTGGTCCTACATAAGGATTTTAGAACTCTTCTCCGGTTTTTGAATGTTGAATGATTCCTCATATATTCCTCATATAAGTCGATTTGGATTTTTTTTAAAGTATGTCAGATTAATGTAATGCTGTACAGTAAAATGTAATGCCATGTAATGCTCCTCCCAATTACTCGGATAACGCAGCCAGCGTTGTTTTCTTTCCCACCTGTATTCTGATAAACCGCGCCCCACCGTGCCAGGATTGGCAGTAGTTTTACACTCTGCGAGAGAATCCCTCTCGAGGTTTGAACACACGGGCTTGTGAGAATGAATTGTCAGCCAATCCTTTCACAGTTCGAGCTGTTAGGACGAGAGACTGAGGAGAAAAACAACACGCCCCCCTCGCAGAGTGTTCACGCTGGGACCACCCACGGGGCGGGGCTATGGAAGTGGACAGTTTTTAAAAGGCCCGCTCCACTACGAGGGGGAGTTTTGATTCCCAGCGCTTTATACGGGACAGTACTAGTGAGAAAGCGACACATGAGAGTGTCGGCTAGGAGGCACGTCAAGATTGATGCAGTGCCGTCGACATGTTGAAGAGTCATAGCAGAAAGACCCAGCTCTCTGTGGCGGGCGCCACCGTCACCTGCCTGGCGCTGATCTTGGTTGTCGCCCAGCGCCAGAGGAGCGCGACTGGCGGGGCGCAGAAGGAGAGAGAGGTCGGTCTGCGCTCACTCCAGAGTCTAGGAGAAACAGGGGCTGAGGACGCGACTCAGAGTGAGCAGACCGGAGGGAAGAGGGGCTTTTCAGCCTACTTCTCCAAGCTGACACGGAGCCGGAGGGAGGCGGATAGACCCCCGGCCGGGGCTTCACCAAGCCCCCCACCCGCCGAGCAGATCGGTGCGGACGACATCTTCATCGCCGTCAAAACCACCAAGAAGTTTCATCAGTCCAGACTGGAGCTGCTGCTCGACACCTGGATTTCCAGAAACCTTCAGCAGGTGAGAGCGGCATCACACGCATGCGATCTGTTTTAAAATCTGTGTTTATCAGGGTGTTCATAATCAGACATTTACATTTCGCGCCACTGAATTCTCTGTCAGCTGTAAAGTCAGAGGTAAAACGCGTGTTTCTCAAGAGTTTTAGGGCACACTACGCTTTTTTTTCAGGACAGACATAGTCTTTGCATCTTTTAAATGAAACCTTTTCAATAATTATAGGTGTGAACTTTAAATTTAATTACAATTTATTGCTTCTCTTTGCGAA
The DNA here is from genome assembly GCA_037577295.1 of Ladigesia roloffi. Classification (NCBI taxonomy): domain Eukaryota; kingdom Metazoa; phylum Chordata; class Actinopteri; order Characiformes; family Alestidae; genus Ladigesia; species Ladigesia roloffi. The sequence goes on along the minus strand of JBBKCR010000134.1, from coordinate 7,957,700 downwards.
AGTGAAGGCAATGTGAAACTCTTTCACTAAGACACTCTTTACACTAAGAAATGTGCTCCGATTCAGAGTTTTGTTTTTATCCCTGTCCGAAGCTGGACTCTTGAAATACAGAGAGGGAACAGCTTGGGAGTCCCCCCTCCTTTTTTGTATCGCACCCCCACCCCCAGTCATCCCCATTGTTTGGGGTTGTCCCTGTGAATGCACCGGGCCAGGGGATGCATCTCAGGCTGCGGCCTCAGGGCTGTCCCTATTCCAGGCCGAACAAAGCATCTTTCTGAAGGAGGAAGAAAAGCTTTATCCCGGCCCTTTGCCTCTCTCTCCATGGGAACCTGTGAGCTGTGGCAGCGGCTGAGTCAGGCGACCCAAACGGTGGGAAAAATCCGGGCTTGGTTGAGGCGATGCTGCAGAGGGGGGAGAGAGGGGGGTCTGATGGACACAAAGGCACAGCATCTGTAGGCAAGTTTCAGAGCTCGTAGTGGCATGCTGAGTGGCACACACACAGAGTGTGAAAATGAGGCCCTGAGAAACAGGCCTCTTTTACTGTGAGCAACAAAAGCAGCACTTCGACAAGAGCAAGCGCGGGGCAGTCAAAGTGATTTTACCCACCAGTACTTGAGTGGTCACGCATGGCTCCGCAAAAGTCACTTTAATTTGCCTCGGGCACTGTCAATTGCTTATTTCAAACTGTGCTAGTGTGCTCCTTTCAGGCCGCTCCTTACCCAGTTTAAAACACTGCTGCCTTCCTTCCTTGAGTGTGAAATGAAGGAAAAGCAGCAACACGTCTCTCAATTTCTTCCTCACCTTTTTCCCACCTCTCTTGCTGAGCACAAATGACAGGATCTCTAGGTTGCCGGGAGCATCAGAGAGCGGACTGATAAAACTCCTAGGTTTAGCAAGTTCTCTTTGGGATGGGAGTGTCTGACTGGAATTGTTTTTTTATTAAGTTTGGGTTGTCCCTCTTCCATGCTTGCTCAGCAAAAGTTCCCAGGCTCATCAGGTCAGAGTATCCAAAGCAGGCCTGCGTTCCCAGGGCTCCTTCCTTACTTTGCGTGATGTAAAGTTAAATCGGCAGCGGGGGGAATTAACGGCAGAGCTTTAATTGGGGCAGCTGTTTGAGAGCACTGCGGTCATAAAAGACCAGCAAAAAAACCCTACATACAAGTGGGAGTTCCTGGAGGATGGGTGCCAGGTGGCTGGGCCTCAGAGAACAATAGCTCCAGCTCTAATGCCAGCCACATGAATCCTCGCGCTCCCAGTGTGTACATATGAGTGTCCGGACTTGGATTATTTCAATATTCAGCTCCGAAACACCTGAGCATGCTAAATCCCAGTAACTGTCATCCGAACCGCCTGAGGATTAGCCCAAGGCCTCCACTGCACTCGCTGGCCTCCTGCCACAATGGCTGGGACCAAACACATTTTTGAAGGGGGACATTGTTTGAGGTGCAGCTTGGGAACTACGTGGTGTCTAACATGATAAACAGGGTCATGTGGGCCTGTGATTCTTTCCCGGGCCGTATCTGGCTTCAGTCTGGCTCACACTGCATGCAGTTCTCTACGGATAAGGAACAGCTCATTGCTAGACACTGTTTACATGTAAATAGTGCAGGTAGATTCAGTGAGGGCTTACTGTTGATACTGTGCCTGCTGGTGACATGGCCTGGCTGGGAACCAAATTTGTTCCCCATAAACAGTCAAGGTCAGCTGGTCCTCAGATAATATAGACAATAAACTAGGAATCAGGCAGACTTCTGTTAAAGACCCAAATAGAATCTGCAAGCTCCAACAGTTATTGTCCTCTAGGACAAGATTCTTTTTTTAATCACAATGGAACTGATAAACTGCATGTACGTGTTTTTTGATGAGTCAGTTTTTTTTTAATATATTGTAATCTTTTTGGTTTGATCCACTGCTGTTAGTATTGTTTCATGCCGCTGCTCTTGGCTTCCGGTGTTTCTCCAAGTTTCCCCCCCTGGAACAATGCAGCTTCCCCAGTGAGTAAGCTCCACAACAATACTCGAAGAGAACAGCCTGAGCCATGCTATCCGGTGTCCAGTTACACAGACAGGCCCAGAGTGACATAAAGCTCAACTGCCTCATTATTTAACACGCAGTGTTACCTGGACTACTTCTAAACACTGTGTGGGTGTTAGCTCCTAAGGAGTGATTACTGTTTTATTGTTTTCGGTTGTGTTAAATAGAGGGCGAGGGGGTGAGGCTTGTGGGAGTCTGTGGTTTGCCCTGGCACAGACAGGAAAGCGGCCTGTGCGGGTGGCTAATGGAGGGAGGAGTGCCTATTTGTTTCCTTCCCGGGGAGTTGGAGACAGCCAGCCAGGCTCCATGCTCTCTCTTTCTTTACCCCCATGCCAGCTCCTGCAGTGGGGTGGGCCTCTCCAAAATCACCCGCACAAACCTCCAAGACTCTCTCGCCTATGGGGAAAAATGATTTCAAATTTGTATGACAGAAAGGCGATGAATCAGTGTTTGATGTCTGGCATGGGATTTCTTCTGATAATTGAATGGTGCAGTTAAAGGGAGAGATGAAGAACAAAGAGCTGGCTATGTGAAACCACCCCTTAGTTAACCACTGCAGCTGTATGCAAATGTGGGCAAACATATTTCCAGTTTCCCCCAGCAAGAGCTTTACCCAGCTTGAAAGCACTCCACATTGTTCAGTGAAAGCTGGAGAAGGCTGGAGAATGTTGGGAAAGAAGAGGGGGGAGATGGGGTGTTGGTGGAAGTGAATAAGGGGTGAATGGCCACACACACACACACACACACTCACAGGGGCTCTAATATACTAATCAGCTCTGAAATTCCAGTCCTGCTTTCTGGTCAGGCTCTGGGTTGCCAGTGCTGGCAGCTGCTTGTGTGATTAGGACAGCCTTTCAAGGGAACTGGGTCCAAACAGCACAGGCCTATGATCCTTCAGCGGCTTTAACCGCCAGGCCTCTGAACAAACAGAGGCAGCGGGCAGTGGCCTTCTGTAGCCTGCGCTGAACATCTGCTCAAAGTTTGCTCTGCAAACCAATCAAACACACATTGACAGCCATGAAGATTAAAAAGAGGGAAAAGGCTGCCGCTTAAAGTTAAACGAGCTTGTGTGTTTGTGTATGCGCAATAGTGGATGTTTGACAAACGCTTTTGGCAAGAGTTCAAGCTGCTTTTCACATATTGAGTGTTAATAGAGGAGTCAATTACACCACTGTGTGTGTGCGTGTATGTGTGTGTGTGTTTTAAGAGGCCATGGCCACGCAGGCCTGTTCAGACACGTGGTGGGTGGAGATAAAGCTTTGGGCGGCAGGTGCCGTCTCACCTGAGCTGCAGTGTAAACAGGTTAACGGCAGTGTACGAGGCTGCAGCCGCACCACTCTCTTTCATCAGTCTGTGTGTGAGGAGTGTGTCAGTGAGGCCCCTTTTTTTTGAGCCAGGCCTGCTGCCGCCTTGCACCTGCTCTGTCTTATCCTCACAAAAGAGCACCCAATCCAGCCCCCTTATCCTCCCACTATTCTCCCTTTAACAAAACAGCGGAGGCTCACTCGTCACTCTGACTGCAACTCTGGGTTCCGTGTACAATAGCATAATGGTTTTTGTTGAGCTTTGCAGACTTTGGACTGGTTAGAAAAGAAAGAAACCTGAAGGAGTGCTTTTTGACTTCTAGATTAATTTCATGTGTGCATTTACATGTGTGAAGTGGATTTGGGAGGAGGCATTCTAGGGGTAGTGTCTAAAATAAGGAGGGGTGGAGGGCAGGAGGAATAGAATGGAGGCTGTGGTGAGTGAATGTGTGTGCGTGTGTGTGTGTAATCAGGGGTTGTGGCTGGGGGGGGCGGTGAGTGGGGTGGCCTGCTCCTCTTTTTGTTTAGTGTCTGGGATGCTTTGGGGTTCTAGTGCAGTTGCCATGGCGAGTTTGGAAAATCAGCAACAAGGCCTCTTTGATTCAGGGGGGTTGAGTTTGGCTTGTTTAACTGAATGAGTTTTCCATGGGGTAAAATGGCAGACAATGGAGCCCAATCAGCCCTGCATGAGATAAATGCGATGCAAAGACACTTTTAGACCAAGACTGGACTGCCCCAGTTCCTATCGGGTTCTTTGCTTTGTGGCTTGACTGGACTCTTGCTTCACTGTCAGTGGTGTAAGTGGATGGCAAAAAAAAGTTCTGACCAGTCTTTCCCTTTTGTTTCTACAGACATATATCTTCACAGATGGCGAGGATGAAGAGCTGAAGAAAAAAATCGGTGAGTGTTCAGCCTACTAACATCCCAGGCCAAACGAGAGGCTGACATTCTCGCTTTGAAAGATGCATAGTTTGAGTGAATCCAAGCATCTAATGGTTTTTTTCCAGTAAGCTCCACTGCTGTTAGAGGCAGATGGTGTAAAAAGTTATGCTGAGGCACCTGGGGGAGGGACTGATCTCCGTCCCAAGTAAACCTGGGATATGACAAAATATAACATGACTTATGGAGACATTCAGCAATACACTATGCATTGAGATGCCTGGAAATTCTCAGGTCTATTAGAAGGTATTGGAAAAAAACTGTAGTTCTATTTTAAAAGCTGATCTTTAGTCCAGCATTTGAATTCGGGGAGGGAAATCAAAGAACGGCTCAAAAAAACTAAAACATTCAAATATGGTTTAACAGATGACATGTAAGAGAATGAATACTTATGCTGTATTTAGAAAAATGTAGCATTGTAAGGGTTTGTCACATGTGATATGCAGTAGTTTGGCATTAGAAGTTATTTTTGTGGGGTAATATGTGTGTACTGACCGAGACCTTGTCTTCTCTGTAGGGAGTCACGCGATTAACACGAACTGCTCAGCTGCCCACAGCCGCCAGGCTCTGTCCTGCAAGATGGCTGTGGAGTATGACAAGTTTATTGAGTCAGGCAAAAAGTAAGTGTCCTAAACATCTCAATATAAGCACACAAACACTGATTAGACAAGCATTTGGTCTTTTGTCTACATCCATTTTTCTGCATGTATTTTAACAAGATCACTGTTTTTTAGGTGGTTTTGTCATGTGGATGACGACAACTATGTAAATGTGAAGACACTCGTCCCACTGCTCTCTCAGTATCCTCACACTCAGGACATGTACATCGGCAAACCCAGCCTGGACCGGCCCATCGAGGCCACTGAGAGACTTGGAGACAACAAGATGGTAAGGGGCTGAAATCAATCTCAGCAGTATTCTTTAATAAAAAAAACACACAAATGAACACACAACCCACATGCAGCTGATTAGCTAAGACAATATGGACAAAAATACATAGTATTTACGATGTAATAGATGAAGTAGCAGTCTGGATTCTGTCTTTAGTTTTATTCATTTACATAGATATGTGGCACAGTGTCAGAAACCACACAATCAGACCCCGTTATTTAGAGTTTGAGTTGTTTGAAAGTGTAAGCTTGCTGTTGTAATTTAAGACAAATGAGTAGGTGTAATGACACAGTAAGATGACACACAACACTCAATGGTGTCTTTCTTGTTTTCAGCGGCCTGTAAATTTCTGGTTCGCCACCGGAGGAGCAGGTTTCTGCGTGAGCCGTGGTCTAGCTCTGAAGATGAGTCCCTGGGCGAGGTATGGATACATTAGATCTTTTTGTTTGGCATGCCTGTACAAACACTAAATGTCTTTTTTGTTTATGAATGTCCAGGAACTAAGCTGTTTCTCATCTCTTTTCTAGTGGTGGTCATTTCATGAACACTGCCGAGAAGATCCGTCTCCCCGACGACTGTACCATTGGCTACATCATCGAGTCGGTTCTGGGGGTTCCGCTGACCCGCAGTAACCTGTTCCACTCGCATCTGGAGAACCTTCAACAGGTGTCCAGATCAGAAGTACACAAACAGGTAAAACGACTTCTCTGGTCAGCAGTTAGTAGATGGGAAAGTGACCTGTTGGCCTGTCTTGACGCAGTTGTAATGTGAACTCGTGTTTTCTTCTGTTTCAGATTACATTAAGTTATGGAATGTTTGAAAACAAGAGGAATATCATCAACATGAAAGGGGCTTTCTCAGTCGAGGAGGACCCATCTAGGTAAGAGGCCTTGAGTGATATTTACTATAGTTTTCAGAAAACAATGCAGGTTTATATCTTAATACCTTAAACCAGTGGTCACCAACCTTCCTGCTTTCCAACAGAGTGTAGTTCTAACCTGCATCTAAGGTTCTGCCCCTCTTTACTGACACTAATACACCTAATCCAACCAAACGGAGGACCTGTAGAAGTGAATTAGCTGAAGCAGGTGTGGTAGATAGTGGTAGGAACTAGAATCTCTCTGGAAACAGGACTGGTGTTCACCTTAAATCCTATCATTTTTCATTTAAAAACAATTAAGATTTAATTAATAATTAGTCTTCATAACTTCATAATCAGTTACAGAACAATTCATTGTAGTTACTGAAAATGAGGTCATACGTTTGAAAGGGTTCAATTAACAAGTCTTTGCTCTGTTCTTTCTCTTGCAGGTTTAAGTCTGTGCACTGTCTGCTTTATCCAGACACTCCATGGTGTCCTCCTCAGGTTGCCTATTAAGGTGACCAGGTGACCCCTCTTGTATCCTCGTCTCAGTTGTGCCTCGGTATCTGAAAGGCGCCTGAGACCAGTGTGGTATTGGCCCATGTGGCTACTGTGTTTTTTGCTGTAGTATGTTTTCTTTAGTGGGCTGTTGTGCGGCCCGCCTCTGGATGCTTCCTTCCTGCCTGGTGCACGAGTTTCCTGCCTGGGCCCCAGATACTGGGGCCCAAAGTCTCTTCAGGAAAAAGAAAAAAAAACTTTCGACACCAGGCTTCACAGGCAATCAGCTGTGCTTTACATCCCTTATATTGCTTGTATCCGATTTGCAATTCTCATAGAATGTGTGTTTATGACTCGTCCAAGCCGTTTTTGCCAGCTTTACATGCTTAGCTCATATCGTTCGTTCGTTCGTTCTTTTCTTTTTTTTTCCCTCCCCCCTTTGGCAAATGCAATTCAGGTTCCTCCCTCAGGTTTAATTTGCTGAAAGAGGGATTTATTTATATATGGGTGCTTTTGTCATTTTTTTTTAGCTTCAAAGACTCCGGACAAAAACTAAAAAGATGAAGTTTAATTCCATTGTTCATATCATTTGCAGTCCCAGTGTTATAGAATTATTGTTACTTTTATGGAATATGATAATGGTATGGTAATTTAAGATAATTTGTGCTGGCAATAGGCAATTTTCCCAAGGTGCTTTCAGGTTCTTTGAATCTGTGGTATTTTGGGATGGAGCACTTTTCTCCCTTATTGTTCTGAAAGTGATTATGATGACGGGACTCAAAGCTGTGTAATGTAACATAAGCGCCCCAAGCTTTTAGATTTTATTCTATTTAATGCCATTTCTTGCATTCAAACAATCTTGGCATATAGTTTTTTATGAGGTTTAGATGGGATATCTCAACTGTTAGCTTTGTGCTGAGATATTTTAAAGGAAAAGTTGCACAGCTTGATTTGAACTGCTTGTTGCTCTTGTGAAGTGTCTCTCTTGCGAAGGTTTAGACATCATTTAATTGGACTAACAACCCACTGCTCAGTAGACTGTAAAATGCTTGTCAATTCAGATTGATATCTGCTGTGATCTAAAGAATGGCCTTTGTTGCATTTCCTTTATCTTCCTGATAGTTTGAGGTTCAGCCTTAAACCTTGCAGGAGTTCTCACTTCACTTGAGCATCAACAGTGTCTTTTAAACAGAGGATTTCTCTCTGGAAATGACCCATATTGGGTGTACTGTATGTTATTTTAAAGCAGTAATTATTTACTGTGCCATGTTAAAATGATTGTATTTGTACATTATTGTTTAGATTGTATATGCTTTTTGTCATCTGTGGACCAGACGTGGTTCTGGTGACTTGTCAGATTTTTGTATTGCTTTGAACTGTGCTAATGGCTGTAATTTATACTCCAGTATCTGGATTCTCCAATTGATGAAATGCCTGTCTCAGGGATCAGTGTCCTGACAAAGTTGCCACAGGTGCCACTGTGGTAATTGTGCATTTAGCTTTCGAATAAAACAGCATACTCGCTGAGAACCTTTACATGTGCCTCCATTGTTTTGTCTTTACTGCCTTCATACCTCTGCACACTGTTCACATTCTCACAGCTCCAAATGCAGAACTGACTTTTAAAAAAATCCTATAAAGGCAAAAGCCTGTGAGCCAGCCTGGTCAAAACTGTTCATGTTGAAGTAAAAAGAAAGAAAAACAGCCCAAGGTGGTTCCAAATGCTGGAAGTGACCCAGAGCATGCAGACTGTGCTAATGGGTTGCACATTTCCATTCACACTGTTTATTATTCTACATCTGACTAGAAGAATGTTTCAGAATATGGCAAGACGAATCTGTAAAGACAAAGAATGAAACATTACATTTAGTGTATGAGGAGCTATCGTGTTCACATGGATCGCATTCTGCCTGCTCTCATTTGTAGCCAAATGAAAAAAAGTGTGAACAAATACAAAAACATTTCCAGGCCCATAGCACAGATAATGTCATCAAACAACAACGGAGCCAAAGACTCTTTTGCCATGTATTGGAGATTAACAATCTTGTGAGAGCTTTATTTTGACAAGAAGAGCCTCAGTCCTTCTTGACCAGCGCCTCAGATGCCGTTTCTGGGGTCATATTTTGATATGGCTGCAGTGATAGCATCTTTAATTCCACAGTAACTCCAGTATTTGTTATGCTTGTGAATGCAATTGTTTTCAAGCCATCCTAGATAAAAGAGATTTGGTTTCTGACATAACTGCGTTTTTATAAAGACATAGCCATGTCTGCTTTAAAGCTGTAATGGAGTTTGTGTTCTTAAGTGACTTTCAGCTTTCCCATGAGCGGCCTAGCATTGTGGGAGATCTCTGCATTCTTGCGCATTAGTCTGAGATGAGTGCAGACAGACTTGCCTAAAAGTAGCCGCATTAGCGGAATATGTCCCACCAGACGAAATTGTTTTTCACACGGCCCGTGTACAACGGTCGCAGAGCATCTGTGTTTCAAGGGTGACTGTGAATGGGGAAGGCAGATGCTAGCAGATATGTCTGCTAGGGGAAGAACATCAGACACACTGGTGATTAATCTCCTCACCCACAACATGGAGACAGACAAGAGTAGAAATTATGGTCTCTGGTTTAAAATATCATACTTTGATGGTTTGTTTTGCATGGTGATGGCTTCAGAAGTTGTGACTTCAGGCAGTTTGGAGATGATTAGAAGTTCAGAAGTGTTTTTTTCACTACAGATTTCACTAGAAGAGGAGCCATGCCACTTCGTATTCTTCCTAGTGTAGAAAAAAATGGCTGGAAATTGCTAGCGCGTGCCTGCTAGCAAGTAGTTATTGACTGGGGCCAAATGGGGCCAAATGAATAAAAATATGAATATATTTTGTTCTTGTCAATGTAGCCAGTGCAGCAGTTCTATGGGTTTAACATGCGATTTAACAGGTCAAAGTTCTCCAAAGATTCAAAAGATTCAAATGATTCTAAAAGGATGCTAGCATTCTGGCTACAAAGCGCTGACTGATTGGAGAACTTATGTCATAAACATATGTAATTCACTGCTAGAAACTAGTATTATTACATCAAATTAGTAACTAGAGATGAATATTTTTGAAAAAATGCATCTTTTATTCAAAAATGATTCATTATTTACAATTTGCAGATTGGACTTGACCTAGCATCTGATCAGAGTTGAAGTTCTCTTCACTATGTTCTCTTGTAGAATTCCAGAATTCTGGCTACTGAATTCAATACAGACCAGCTGGAGACCTGAGCAAGTGTGTATTCTTGATGTCTAAAGAATACATACATCTGTTAGAAAGGTTAGAAACACAGGTGAACTGTGTTTTTAATATTCCAGCAATGCTGAAATATTTTATGCTCTTCTACCATGAGGAGAAAAATGCATGTACAAATTACAATTGACTAGTAACTTTACCAAAACACACCACCTGTGGCAAACAATCCATGTGTATTAGTTTTATTCTTTAGCAATGCTTCTGCTTTTTGCCATTAAAAACAAAGTAAACAACTTAACACATTCAGGACAGGTGTCTGGCTCCTGATTAAGTAGATTTGCTCTGGTTTACCATGGTTTTCATTCAGGATACTTTGTTCTCAAACTGTAAGAAAAACACACACACAAACATATTCTGTTTTGGCACAGAATATACAAGGATGGCACAAATGTATGGCAGTACTGGTAGTAAGGCAGTTTTGTCTGTCGTTGCAGCAGGTGGCTGGCCTCACCATATTTGTGGGCCGACATTATGGATACACCCATGCCAGTGTTGTTCTCCTGGGGCCTGCAGTTTGGCAGTGCCACCCATTTGCAAAAGCTGCATGGTGGGACTGGCAGTGCTGAGAATGGCTTTTAGGGAACACAGTTTATTTCCGTTCTCATCCACGCTCTCCATTCTTGTCTGTAATTAGGGCCTCAAGGCCTGTTATGACTGCTTCTGCATTGATGCGTGAAACAAGCGGACCACACAATGCCTCAGCTCTGGGACATGGTCAGGGACGGATGTGCTGTCCAGTCCTTTTTTTCACCTCACAAACATCTCTCATTCACACACAATTAACCCAGTAATACAGGGGAAATATAAAGTTTTCTTCAAAACACAGGGAGGTAAATGGACAGGGCTTGCCTGCTTGAAGTCTAAATGTATTGTTATTTATTAATCTTGTGACGACTTATTCAGTTACTACTTTGAGGAATTGCAATATTTTAAACCTGAATGGGTTATTCCAGTAAGTACACAACACTTGGACTGTGCTGATGGCAAACCATCAAGCTATGAGCAACATTTTGATTCAGAAGGAAGTGTAAAAATAATTGGTTTCGTATGTTTAGAAACTGTGCATTTTCTTGGAAAAAGGATGTCTGTTTTCATTCTGACTCAGAAGGCCTTGGGCACCTAACACTTTTTCAGTCTGGAAACTTACAGATTCTAATTATATCTCATCATGACGAATGCAATATTGTTAGTGGAAAGGATAACTGTGTGCTAATGGTGAATTCTTGTCAAGCAGGACTATAAAGCAGAATAATTTTATATTAGAATCAGAACAGGCAGGTATTTTGCTGTCAAATGTGGTGGAATAATGTCAAATGAGCTTAAAATGAATCCGTGGTAAACATTTTAGGTGCAAGATAATAATCAGCAGCTCAGGATGAGATCAAGTTCCTGCCCATAAATGTTAGCACCTTTTACTTCTGGAACTCTTACAACTATTATCTCCAACTGCTGCACTTTTCCATCCATGCATATATCCTTACATTATCCAGGATCATAGGGGAGAAGCACCATGAACAGGTTGCTAGTCCATCACGGTGCATGAAGTTTCAAATGTAGAATTTCACAGTTCATGTCCTACATATAGCTCTAAACGCCTGGTTCGCTGGAGCACTCTGAGGGAAACCAGCTGGGGGGTCTCCATAGAAGGTGGTCTCAGGCTCATTACACATACCTCATACTACCAAAATCATGCCATACCACACATATACACTTTGAACAGCTGAGCAGCTCAATTAACTAACAGGAGCACTAACCCTAGTACAGAGCAATATTACACTTACAGTTCCAGGGTGATGTGGGGGCTCACCAAAGATTGCAAATGATGTTTTCAGGATAAATCTATGAAAAATACAATAAAATGGCCCCTTATAGTCATGTGTGAAGATACCACAACACAACAAATTTTTCCTTTGCATTTAACCAATTCACCAAGTGAAGCAGGGTCCTGCCACCTATGAGGAGCACCCAAGGACCAGGCTGTGAGGATGGTATATTTCTCAAGGGCACTTCAGTCACAGGGAGTAGACAAAAATATTAGGTCTTTTAGCTGCCCCAAAAAGAATCAGGGGAGAGCGCAAACGCAGACTGCCACTACCAAAAATTATGCGGCCAGGATTCCCTCATTTGGGGAATTTGCAGGGGTCAGTACAACTATAGTGCAATGAGTGAGTATGACCCTGGAGGAACCACATTCCTGATCATGACCAGGTATAACTAATGATGGAAGTATCAATTCTTCTTCTTTTTCTTCTTCTCATTATTATTCTTATTATTATTTTTGTTTAAATTTCAATTTATATTTAGTGTTGCCATCGAAGATGTCTTGTTCGGCAAAAACATTTAAAATATTTGCTTACATTAATTATGTTTGCTTTTACGGCATTAGTAGATGCTCTTATCCAGAGCAACGTACATCAAAATGAATACAAAGCAATGGAGTTTTTATGTATAGAAAGGAATAGCAGTCGCCAGTGGGTCTGTCAGTAATAAGGGGTTAAATCTACCAAAAGCTGGGGATTAGAGAGAAGCAAGTGACAAGCGCCCTGTCTCCACTTCCCTGTGGCTCCTAGTGTTAGAGCGCCACTCCAGGCCTCACAGCCCCAAGGCCCGGGCTGTAATCCCCTTGACATGTGCTCCAAGGCACTGAATGAGCTCTTCCTAATCCAGCTATCTGATAACCCCCTTCCTGAGTGCCTTTCCTGCCCAAGCCAAGCGCCTCTGTCTCCGAGGACTGCAGCAGCAAGGCGTTATCGTCCTTCTACAACTGCCTGCTGAGAGATGTCTCCTGAGTGTCCTGAGAATCAAGCACTTATATTCAGCAGATTGTGTTTTAAGACCTAAATCTCATTCCTCTTTGTCAGCACACACAGCCTCTGCTAATACTGATTTAATACTGTGTCTTAAGCCATGATCACAGGTTTTGAAACGCTCAGCACAGAGACCATTTTCACTTAATGCGAAAGTCACCTATTATAGCCCACTAGTCCCTGTATTGTTGCGTACAGTTCAAAAGGCTTTTTAAAGACTTCAGAGCTTTGGTTCTCGAATTCTGAGTGTATTTATAAAGGTTAACAGACCATTGCCAATTCAGGGATGGAACTCTCATGTGGATGCTTGGAAATCCCTCACTGCAACTCATGACTTATAGTTCCCATACACTGCTGAACTGACCCGTCGCTAAGCTTCTCTGCTAACAGTTTTGTTTTCAGAAAGACGCATGATATTCACAAGAGCAGTGGTGAGTCAGACTCAACGAAGATAACCATCAAACCAGAAAGCATTTCAGGCAAGGGCATTTGCTGTTCTGCAGTTTCTTGGTTGGTTAGTCAGTGCTAATAATGAGAATTGCTTTCTTGGGTCATTTGGATAATGGATTAAGTAGTTACATAAAGAGATTTGTCCTGTTTTTATGGGGTCACATGTATGACTCCATCTTCACAAAGCACTGTGGAACACTAATGATGGCAAATATATCTCCCTTGAATAGATCCACACAACATATGCTTGATGTAATAACATGTCATATGGGGAATTGGAACTTTACAGAAGCAAGGAAGAAGGTCCTAATTCTTACTGTAAGATAATATGATGCAAAGTTATTTTTGGACCATCTCTGTTAACTTTTCATCATGACATTTTCACACAATATTAAACACAGGTGTTAAAAACTGGCATGAAGTGATTTCAAACAAAGAGACACAAATGAACAAAGCAGGCTATGAGGTTCTGACACTGCAGTGATGATAAGTACCCTAAGAATGTCTCTGCATGCATGAAAACGGTTGGAATTAATTCAGTTTCCTCTGACAGATGCGGCTGCTGATGTCAGTGCAGATGATGGAAGAGATAAAGTTCAGCAAAGTTCATTAAACAGGTCTTAGTTAGTTTATCCCTGAAACTTAGAAGCTCTGCTGCTGGCATGAGACTGCAGGTATATGGGTAAAAGTGGACTCCATTTTTTCCCACTTTTATGCAGGTGTGATGTGTGTTGCGTGCCTGTGTTGTCTTGAAGGACAGCATCGTGATGTCGTTTGGCTGAGATGCAAAACAGGATGCAAATAAGCACAGAATCGGCTATATATAAAAAAAGGCGTTCCTGGTGGAGAACGGCCTGACATGTTCAATTCTACTGTGAATAAGTAAAAAAAAGCGGCTGTCTGTCGGCTTTACGTCTATCAACAAACATTCGGCTGGGCTCAACATCATGCAAATGTGGGCTTATAAGCACATCAAAAATGACTGTAATAAAAATAAATTAATTTGAGGTGTTCATATTGAAGGAACAGGGATAACGACTTCATGAAAACATCCCTGGGCAAAACAAGTTAACCCCTGACACTGCAGGCTTATCAGCCAGTTAGTAGATTGAAGGCTTATTATCCAGCGACAATACTATGATTTAAAAATACAATGCTGTTTGAGCTGGAATGGTTTTCTATCACATTATAAGTGAATTGACTGGCACATTAATCTGAGATAAATAATAATAATAATTTTAACAATAATAATAATAATAATAATAATAATAATAAGAAGAAGAAGAAGAAGAAGAAGAAGAAGAAGAAGAAGAAGAAGAAGAAGAAGAAGAAAAGCTGTTCTAAATAAATAAATATATCTATTTTATATGTGTGTATATTGCATGCACCTCTTTTTTGGTTCTATTCCAATTCTCCCAACAAAAAAATATGAATATTTCCTGTCAGATTTGGTTGTAATATTGTTGTATTTTTTGTTTGTTTTTTCACATTCACATTCTTCAACAAACCAGGGAGTTAGATTTTCAGTTTAGTGAGGTGCTGTTTGATTGAAGAATTATTAAAAATTTCATTCGAATTTACAGCCAGATTGAGATGTCTTTCATTCGGGGGGAACCCTGTTGTTAGAAACTGGTTAATAAGGTCAGTGATCTCTCAGACCCTGTTAGGAGTCTGTTCACATGCCGGACTGATGTGGATTAGCTTGCAGGTCTCCTGTGATTTCTCTGATTTTTAGATAAGGGAACATGATGATGTGGCAGTGGTGTGATAACACTGGGGTCTGATAGTGAATGTACTGATGGAGGAGGGGGTTCATATCAGTAGCTGACTACCGAAGAGCTCAGCAGTAATGGTACTTTTCCACTGGAGCAAAGAACTGCACATTTGTTTTTTTGTTCCATTAGAAAAATCGGGACATTTTCCCAATCTTAGTCATACCTGACCCATACATGAGATGCACCCAACCTGTATCCAAACCAACTCTAACTAATGAGCACTTACTGTTGAGAGACATGTAACCCTGAATATCGTTGCTGTCTGGCAAAAACCTCGTAACTCCACTTTTGGTCATTGTTGTTTTTTCCATAATTCGACACTTTTGGTCAGTCTCCATGTGGGTCTGTTAAATTTTGAAATCATATTTATTCCAATTTTGATGACACAGTATTAATTTATTTAGAATATACATCTTTTTTGAGTTTTCTGAAAAATAGCCATTTTGGACATATGAGGTTTTGACCCGACAGCGAGAATACACTTCAGGACTTTGCTAGTGGAGCTAGTGGAGCTTTTTATGAACAGGGATGATGTGGTCCATGGTCTGAGACCAGGCAGCCAAATTCTGAAGCCTGTTTATTGTTTTGGCTGTTTCTGCAGAGAAAAATGGGAGGAAAGTGGAAAGACAGCTGTCTCTCATTTTTTTGACAGAAAGAGCCAAAACAATAAAGAAACTCCAGAATTTTTTTAAGTGGAAAAAATCTGTCAACTCTATGGTAAACGTGGTGTTCAGAGTAAAGCCTGTTTGAAAAGAGTACCAGGATTATGGATGAGAGGAGTGGAATGAACAGTTGTGCCATTGGCAGTAGTGATGAGATCCACAGGGACGTCTTCTCTGTTGAGCAGAGTAGAGAAGGTTATCGCTGCATCTCTGCCAGTTTCCTTTGCGAGTGCTTTTCAGTGAGCCTCTCTTTGAGCACTGGCCATTTGTAGCAGTGTGGGTAAAGATGTTCTGAGGGTCATGTAATGAGGACTCGCATGGCAGCATCAGTGTGCTGTCTGAATTTGGACACCAGAACTTGGAGAGTGGAGAATCTTTCTGTGGTGAAGTAACACGTGGCTTAATGAGGACTTGGAGTTTGTGGTGGTGTGGTTCTTGGTTGGCTGCTGTGAGGGTTGTTGGATCTGAGGTTAGAGGCCTATAGCTGGACTTAGTTTGGCTACTGAGGTGGACATGTCTAGATAGTTCTGGACGAGCCCGGTCTCATGAGTTTTCGTGAATCCATCACGAAATACAATGTAATCAAAATATGTGCTCCAATCCCAATTTAACATTAATCCTAAACTTAACCTAACCCAAACCCTAACTCTAACCTAAACCCTAACATTAACCCTAAACTTACCCTAACCATAACCTAGCCCAAACCCTAACCCAAACCCTAACTTTACCCTAACCTAAACTCTAACCTTACCCTAACCATAACCTAACCCAGACCCAAACCCTAACCCTTACCATACCCTAACCTAAACTCTATCGTCACACTAACCATAACCTAACCCAGACCATAACCATGACCTTGACTCTAACCTTAACATAACCCTAACCATAACCCTAACCTTAACATTAATCCTAGCCTTAACCCTAACCCAAACCCTAATCCTAACCTTAACCTTAACCCTAAACTTAACTTTAACCTTAACCCTAACCGTAACCATAATTGAACCCTAATTGTGACAACCCTGGGATGTCTTGATTTGTCTGCCTGTTTGTTTTGTATAATTATAAGTCTTCTAATTTGAAGCGCCTTTGTTTG
>JBBKCR010000134.1:7914397-7926736 GCA_037577295.1 Ladigesia roloffi | reverse complement strand
TGTGTTTGTGTGTGTGTGTGTGTGTGTGTGTTTGTGTGCAAATGTGGGTGTCAGATGAGAGGACAGGGCCAGGTGTTTTTTCTAGTGTGCTGCAGGGGTGCTGTTGGGGTCAGGCCGGGCGTTGGCAAGGTACTTGGCCCTCATGCTGGACGTGTACTGCAGAGAGACAAAGAAAAGGCAAAAAAATGTGACATAAGCAATAGACTTCAACATTCCTTGCTCATTAAACAATAGGTTTAAACAGTAGAACACCCCCCCCCCCACACACACACACACACACACCAAAATCAATAAGACACTAGTCGATAAACAGGATTAAGCTAAAAGTTGTACATCCCCGTCTACTACCCTACTACTAGATTTCCTCTGCATAATTGAAGTTGCTTTTCTGCATTACACATTGTGTCGCTCAGTTTAAGGTCTGCTTTAGATCTGGAGCTCCGGCTCAAAATTAAAGAAACATCCGACACCACACATATATTGGCCGATCAACTAATATACACAATATTAGTCAATGGACCATACAGTAGGCCATGAGAATCAGTTTGAAAAAAAAACTGCTCTAATGTCAATCAATCAAACTGTGTCTTTATAAGAATATTTTATATGTGATAGTAGGCAGACTGACTATTAAAGAGGAGGCTACCTTTTTTAAACAAAAACTCTATTTTCCACCCTTCTAAGGCAGATTTATATGGAACTGAAGTAAAATTCTGTTGTTCTCACAGAGACATAAGTGTTGAACAGGAGTTTTGAAAAGGACTAGCATTAGAACACAGAATTATTTTAACATCCTTGTAAAGGAAACATTTCTGCCGCAGTGCTACACTGAAATTGGGTCACAGATCAAACACGCCAGTGGTAGGAAAGGACTTACTTTCATCATCCTGTGTGTGTGTGTGTGTGTGTGTGTGTGTGTGTGTGTGTGTGTGTGTCTGTGTGTGTGTGTGTTTGTGTGTGAGTGTAAGTGTGAGAGTGTGTGTGTGTGTGTATATGAAACTAATGTCAATCAACACAAAAATAGCCTAAAATGCATAATTGCATCAATAATCATGCAAAACAATACATCAGTTACACTGCCAGCTATTTCTTACAATGTGATTATTGTTTACAAGCAATTGAACATATGAACAAAAGGTTAGACAAACTCCAAGCAGACATAGGGGGTCCACACTACACAAACACTGGCATATTATCACCCGATAAACAGAAATGAGAGTCAGAAATGAATTGGTTGGTTTCATTTGAGCTGAAAAAAGGCAAACTATTAATGGGTAATTAACAAGATTCTGAAAGGCGGCCCAGTACAGGGCCAAACAAATTTCATTTAACACGACTCTCCAAGTGATGTATAGAAGAGGTATTCTCAGCCTTGTCATTCTTCAACATGATGTGGAGTGTTTAAGTTTTCTACCTTGCTGTGGAGTTAGCTAACGTCAGCTAGTTAGTTTAGCCTTATGTTTTAACTGCTTGCAACTGGTCGGAGATGTCGGGTATATACCCATATACTCTATTAGACACTTTCTGCAGCATCTGTAGCTGTCTACAATTTGTAGCAACGCCTATTTTCTTGTGTCTGTTTCTATCTAAGCTAGGAACCAACTTTGCTCTTTGTGTTTCGGCTTGTTTTTATTAACGTGTATTTTTTCCAATTTCTGTACACATACTCCACCATTCTAGAAGAGAGGCAGTAATCCCAATCTTCATTTGCATCCTTTCTATGTCCATTCATTCTGTAACATCGAATCATGGTGAACTATGGATGTGTCAATTATCTGTATAAACGATTTCATTCCACTTAAGCTCCTACGGAAACTTGGATTACAACAACACAGAACAACAGAATTTCAACAACACCAGCAGCTCTCACCATAATTCAAATATATTATCTTATGAATTCAATTGTGCCAATGAAACTCATCCCATCAGGCTTCACATTGTTGTTGTATCTTGATGACCCAGGCCAGTAGGAACCTTCATTGAAGAACTGGACATCTTCCTCAGTTATTTCCCAGAAGGCTCTCCACTCATTCTTCTTGGTGACTTCATCCTCCCACATGAAAAACTACATACAGTTACCACCCTCGAGCTTTTGCCATCTTTTGCTTTGTACCTCAACAAATCACTGGTGAAAAATGGTGAGAATTCGCCCACTGATACAATTCAGACACTTGTCCAGTCACCCGGCATCTCAAGACTGGACTATTGTAACTATTGTGGCTGTTTTCCTTTGAAGACCACAAATCCTCTACAAATGATTCAGATTCTGCAGTACGCCTGGACTTCAATGCACAATTTCTCTAAATAACACTCGTCTGCTGTGTATCCTTCAATGGCTTCCTGTGGCTCCTTGCATTAGATTTCAAACTCTTGCCTACAAAGCCAAAAATGGCCCACCTCCAGCTTACCTTTCAGTACTGAGCTTGCTCACTAAGTGCATCATGCACAGCCCAACTAGCCCTACCTCTTTGCAAAGGTTGAATATATGCAACAGACTTTTATTGCAATGCATATATGCATGTTATAAACTAACAATAAAAAGAAAGAAAAAAAGTGTGTGTGATCTGACAGAGACTTTAATTTTTGGTCTTCCAGCATCAATTAATTTTTAACCTTACTTGTATGAGTGACATGCTTTTGTGGGACTACATGGCACCCAAATACATTGTTCTGGGTAATAGCATCTATTAATTACTGTAAATGTGACAGTGTGTATTATCATAAGGAATAGAAACAGTGAAGGACAGATCAACCTATTTCTATCCCAAAACAAGCTTCTGGACCCCCATCAGTCCGGGTCCCAGACTGGCCACTCCACTGAAACGGATCTACTTGCCGTCTCAGAAGAACTTCTTGCAGTGAGATCAGCTGACCCGTCTTCAGCTCTGATCCTGCTTGACCTCTCTGTTGCCCTCGACAAGGTCAACCATCAGATCCTCCTTGACACTCTATCCAAACTTGGGATTTTGGGCACAGCTTTGCAATGGTTTGCTTCCTATCTCGATGACCAGAAGTACCAGGTAGTATGGCAAGGCTCCCAGTCTTCTCCACACAGTTTTTTAACTGGTGTTCCACAGGGCTCTGTCCTAGGACCACTTCTCCACTCTCTGTATACTGGTTCACTTGGGGAGGTTATTGCCTCTCATGGTTTTTCCTACCACTTTTATGCAGATAACACACAAATCATTCTGTCTTTTCCTTCCTGTGACAAACAGATCTCTTCCCGCATCTCAGACTGTCTTTCCGACATCTCCTGGATGGTGGCCCACCACTTCAAACTGAACCCCAGCAAGACTGAGCGCCTCTTCCTTCAAGGGAGCCCATCACCAAGCCACTATCTCACCGTTTCTTTTGTGAATTCTGTCATCGCCCCTTCTAAGAAGATAAGAAACCTTACTTTTGATGAAGATTTGTCTTTCTCGCCACAGGTAGACCAGATCTCCAGAACATGCAGATACCTTCTTTACAACATCAGAAGAATCTGACCCTTCCTCACTACAAAAGCCACGCAGACTCTAGTCCAGTCTCTTGTCATCTCCAAACTGGACTACTGCAATTCTCTACTGGCTGGACTTCCAGAGAAGGTAACTTAATGACTTCAGTTTATTCAGAACGCAGCCGCTAGAGTAGACTTCAACATTACGAAGCTCACCCACACCACACACTTATTACGAAAACTTCACTGGCTCCCTGAAAAAACTTGAATTAACTCTTTCTTTTAAAGACAAGAATGGTCTGACACCCCCATACATTGCAGTGTTGATCAAACAACGTATCACTTTTTGTCCTCTCATGGCTTCAAGCATGGCTTGTCTTAAACCTTCACCGCTCAAAAGCAGAGGGAAACATGCGACAAGACTCTTCTCAGTCTTGGCCCGCCAATTGTGGAATGAACTCCCTCTCACAATCAGATTGGCAGAGTCCCTTACTATTTTCAAATGTCGGCTAAAGACCCACCTCTTCAAGGAGCACATTGGCGACTTACCATTTCTTATTTCTTTTATTTCACTTGCTTACAAAACAAAACAAAAAAAACAACCCCTCCTTACCTTCCTAACCTTTTTTTACCTTAAGTGTCAAGATTGGTGTAGTTAGGTATCAGTGACAGGTGTTGATCAGATGTATTGAGCTAGAGTACCATAGGCGTTGACTTAAGTCTTGCTTTACAGGTCCTTGATACAGTTTTCAATTATTGAGGTACTGCATGGAATCTCAATTACAGTTTAAAACTTTGTGCCAGAAGAGACCCATCTGACAGAATTGCTAAAAATAGTATATTCAATTCTCAAACAACCTGACACATTCAGAAATACACACACCCAGTGAGGATATGGACAGAGCAGGCACAGATGCCTGTTAAAATACAGAAACCTGACCATTAAAAGTGCAAACACAAAAAAAAAACATGGACTGCTTTAATTGATCCACATAAGTATTTTTCCTTCCACAAAAGTGGCCTTGTCACCTGCCCCAGGTGAGGCAGCAAGGAAGAGAGATGTGGTAGAAAATAGGTAAACAGTTGCCTGGTAATCATAATTAGAAACAAGGCCAAAACAATAAGCAAACCATTTTAGCACACAGGGTGTCTAACAAGAACTCACAACCTGCACTCTACCACAGAACATGATATGCAAATCTCTGCCTACTGAAAGGTCAGGGTGAGTTTAGCTCTCTACTGACAACAGGAGTGAAGAGATGGGGACCAGGAGGAGCTACAGTGCTGCCCACAGGTGATGTGAGGGACTACATTACACACCGGAGGAGGAAGGAGCACGGCTCGTTTTGGTCAGGCACAAGAGGTCAGGGGAGGAGTGATTCAACACAGTCTCTTCAGTTTAATGGAGAAGGGCGGGCCAGTACATGGCGGTGGATGGGGGTGGGCATGTTTAGTACCTGTTGAAGCGGCAGCGGCGGTTACCAAGCCGAGGGGGAGTTTTCCGAGGCCTTTAACTGCCAGCTGCACTGTTGGGTAGCATCCGTGGCAGTCTGATAC
The DNA here is from genome assembly GCA_037577295.1 of Ladigesia roloffi. Classification (NCBI taxonomy): domain Eukaryota; kingdom Metazoa; phylum Chordata; class Actinopteri; order Characiformes; family Alestidae; genus Ladigesia; species Ladigesia roloffi. Next base: position 7,921,743 of record JBBKCR010000134.1, on the reverse strand, counting down.
GACTGCGCAGCGGAGGGGGGAGGAGAGCAGAAAAAAAGGGGAAAAAAAATAGGGGAAGAAAAAAAAAAAGAAAAAAATGACGAGAGTGTAGAGCAGATACACACAACAGTGTCCATCTCCATTCACAGAGAGCCATAAGAGCTGGGGGAGGGCATGCACGGCACAAAAGAGGATGTGGGGTAAGGGCACACAACAGCATGATCCCAGTGTTAATGGGAGACCAATGACATCAGCAAGACCACAGTCCACAGTCTGCGCGAGCCATGTGACTCTCCCTCCACCTATCTCTACAATCATTATTGCATTAACTGGCATTTATAGCCTCTGACCAAGTTAGTGCCAGTTTGGAACAGCAAACAACTTCAGAAAGGTCTAACGGGCCCCTTTTTGTGTGATCCCACCAAACTCTAAGCCTGGTTGACAGCTTGTCCAGAATGGTCCACCGGCAGACGTTTCAGACTCCTAACGCACACAGAAGGACTTTCTTCCTGTAGTGCCCTTTTCTTGCTTTCCCTCTGTGTTAAGTGCATTGTCAACAGGATAGGAACCCTCAAAAAGCCTACCATAATAAGCCTACCATAGAGTGTGGCTTGAATTAGGTGCCTCTACCCACGAAAAGGCTGTCAAATCGAGTCTGTGGAGCATGTGTGTGTTGTGCGTGTGAGAGTGGGTGGATGCGTGTGTGTAGTCATTCACTGAGGAGTGTTAAGTAAGTCAGACACTTACAGAGGGAGGAGGTGACTCTCTCCCAATGAGGGGAGTGTTCTCACAGCGGGGATTCTGGAAGTTAGCATTCTGCGTCCTGTGTGACGAAGGAGAGGCATACACATGCATGAGCACGCACGTAACACACCCAGCAGAATACTCTGAAAGAAAATCTCTCTAAAAAAACAAAAGCGTGAGAGATGCTCTAGCTTATTGGTTACTAAGAATCATCCTGCATACGTAGTTATAAGAGATTTAATCTAGGGATTGGCACTTTGATTTTGTTAAGAGTACTCACGACTACCACACAGTTGCTCAAAGGTTTATTTTGAGTAGTATTTTAGTAGGTAGGTTACCTAACAGGTAGCTATGTTGGGAGTACTTAAAGTTATTGGTTTGTAACACCTTTGCTGAGATAAGTGCCAATTTGAAGCAAATATCAAACCTAAACAAACCTCTTCAGAGGTCAGATGTGTTAGACTTGGGTTAGACTTAGCCTTTGGTATATCTTGAGGAAGGCAGGCTAGCCAGAAAATAGATCGTTGTCCTTGTTTGGGCTGTGAGGCTGGCACTTGCTTTGACAATGATCTCTGGCTCCCCCTGCAGGTAGCTCTCCACACCTACGCCTGAGTTCAGAGCCACAGCCGCAGGGGAGCTGCAGCAGAATAACTGTGCCAGGATCAGGCCTCTCTGGGGCCTGGATGCTAATCCATGGGGCAAATAATGTTTATTAAAAAGGAATCAAAATAAATTAATTATATCTAAAATCAAACTAAATCCTGGCAAATGGGGGGATATTATTGTCTTTTACTTGCCCATGAAGTGATCAGACTGACTGAAATCTGTGCTGGGACCACCTTATTTTGGGACAATGTAAGTTATAAATTGTACTGTGAGAATTCAGTCAGTCTGTCGGAGGGGAAGAGCCAGACGTCTCTTCACATACATTAAGACAGACAGCTGACCACAAATGTTAACATGAATTTAAGTAGCCAAAGAGGGGACAACAAATAAAACGCGAAAAGGTGTACGATATCCATCTGCTCTCAAGCTATAGAAATGGATGCCATACTGGGGAGTGTGTGTGGGTGTCACTCACATGTACTCGGTAACAGGAGCATTGCTGACGGTGTGTGCTGCTGCAGGGATGCTAGTCTCACTGCCATAGCTGCTGCCACAGCTGTAAAGGCTGGGCATGTGCACCCGGTACAGATTATCATGGTTCTGCCTTCCTCCGGCAGCCCCAGAGTCTTCCTCACCATCCTCATCAGGCCTGCGCACACACACAAACACACACACACAATTAGGGCTGCAACTAGAGATGATTTGCTTATACCAATTAAATAAAAAATGTATTCGTTATCTATCCAATACCAAATACCGACTCAATATTTCCTCTTTGAAATCAACAGCAAATTAGCTGTAACTGCAGCATGTAACAAAAGAAGCACCTAAAAGCAGGCTAAAATGGCCAGACTACTCCCACTCCAGAGACCCAGAAGAAGAAATACACAGCCAACACCATAATGCAAGAGTGTTTTACATGGCAGAAGGTTGGAATGTGTATAACTAACAAATCCTTACAGCCCAAAGCTAATACATTAAGAAACTATCAAAGATAAGAGCATGATAATGTAAAAAACTTTTTACCATGTTATTTATTCACCATGCATGTTTACCAATGTAATCACATCCTGAACTATGCAGTCATAGTTACCAACAAACTTCTTTTACAGAACAAACCAATTAAATATCTCCAACCAGTCATCTAACCCACTATTTTATGTTAGACTGGATTCAAGGCTTAAAAAGCATTTAGCGTTTAAAATATACAACACACTCGAATTCCCATAATCATCACCATAAAATGACTATTGCAGCCCCACACAACCATGAACACACATCATCCAGCCAACACCCTTGAACACCAGCAGAAAGAGGTGCAGCCACCAGAGGGAGTGCTTAGTCTATGCTACTGTGCTGAAAAAGCTGCAGCACATCAGGAACACACGTGTCTATCTGCAGTCCTCCTCAGTGCCCACAGTGCCACAGGCAACCACCGAAGCTGCGCCTGCTCTGTTATTCTCCTCTCTCCATTTCCTCTTTGGAGGGCGGACATATTGCAGACGGTGGGCAAAATCAACGGCAAAACACTCAGTCAAGCCCAACCTTTTATTATTAATTACAAAACCAAACCATCGCAATCGTCCAGTCTTGCCAGTTTGTCGTTTGGCTTCACGTCTGTTTCCAGTCCAGAAACACACAAGGCGGAAGAAAAGAACCTCATGGACACAGTAACCACAGACAAACAGAATGCAGTATTTACAGCACCCTGGCTTGATGGATTCAACTGCAGATGGCTGGGAGGAAAAAAAAAAAGCTCTGGAATAGACATCAGAAAATAGATGATGTCATTCTGTTGGCTCGAGCCCCCCCTGTTGGTCAAGAAATGAAAGTGTTTTTCCTATTATTTTCCAGCACCTGACAAGGGCACGATGGTCAGGAAGTGTAAATACTTCTCTATCTAGCAAGCTCAGTCCATCAGTCTATTAAAATCACACTTCTCTAATTTCAGAGCAGAAGCACCATTCACTTTCTCTCTACCACTGTTCCAGCAGCACATACTCAAGGTCCTCTAAATGCCTGCATTGATTTGCCATAAATTATTTTTTATTTTTAAAATGTATATATATACAGCGTCTTCCCCATGTTCAATGTTCCTTATGAATCGACATTAGATTTAGGAACAAAACCACAAAAAAAGCCACATATATCAGAGTAAAGTAACACAACATAAAAGCGGAAAAGAAGAAAAAGCAGAGAAAGGTAAAATATAGTGCGGAGGAGTGAGCCCGGCATTGTAGCATAGATTGGCAAGACAACAGCATATAAAGATTCATAGGATAGAGAGAAAAGGTTATGAGATGATGCCACACATGCCCTCCAGTAGACACTAAAACATCTACCATCCAGAGAACAAGAGTACAAACTTGAGAACTGCAAGGGAACCATAACCAAAGGAACTGAGAATAAGGGCCAGAGAGAAAAGGATGAAGTAGCTGGACAGACATTAAGAAAATTTTGTTTTTTTTTCTGTAATATACAAGACCGATGTTAAGGAAATGAGACGCATCTACGTTAACTTACAATACCACTTTATGGAAATATGTTTCTCTGTCCATAGACAACCATTCATTTTATGTGGGTGGAATACCAATATGGCAACCTAATGGCTTCACATTACTAAAAAATGACATCAGCAGCTATCTAGGTTTCGAGCCACGTGTTTTACATGTTGATGGCCATGACTGAGCACATTTCACATAATCATTATCAATCTCAACAATCCGAATGTTGTTACCCCACTTAGTTGACCTACCCTGAACCCTTTAGAAGATCAGTGCAGGCTGGATGATTGACAGCCATGGAAAAGCCTGGTGCTTAACCTGGTATCTCGGGACAGAGAGGAAATGATCACAGCTCCTGAAGTGCAGGGTTAATTACACACAGCAGCTTAGCTAGGGCCTCATCCACCTCACTCTTAATTAGGCTTGTGCTTAATCCCAGCTGCCCCTAAACCAGGCCTGGCCCAGGAACAAGGCCGGTCTAGGGGAAATGACAGTGCTTTATGAGATTAGGGCCAGGCTCCATGGTGAGCTTGGTGGCCTGTGACTGCAGAGGAAATGAGAATGAAGAGAGGAGATAATAAAAGCCACGTCTGCGCATCCCTGAAGCTTACTAAGAAAGCTTTATGTGTCCGTGCTGACACATAAATGACAACAGATGATATGACAAAGAACAACATTGCCTAGAAAACACACACGCATGCCTATACACAAATACACCCATATTTGGGAGCACTTTATGCCATACTTCAAAATAACCCTTAATAACATCTCATTACTCAGATAGAAAACCTTCTCCTGTTTAGGGTTTTCCCCCATCAAAAAGTTGCATTTGTGACAGAAACTCTATGTTTTCTTAAGACAATCCATCACTGAAACTCTGGCATGTTCCACTGGTTAAAACCCCATGCTGAGAGAGTCGAGATCACGAGTTCAGATTCAGCACAGAGTGGAAATCGGAGCAGTATCCTACGGGATCAGATATGTTTTCTGATTCTGATTTGCCAGCCAGTATGAAGTATATTTTACGTCTTTTCTTTGCGCTCACCTCTTTCCCTGCCATGTGTGGGGTACGCTGCAGACGATGGAGCTGAACATCAGAGCAGTGACGAAAGAGAAGAGCACCAGGTAGATCAACCCCTCAAGACCATCATAGCACAGTCCAGTCATGGCCTGGACGTAGTCCTAGAGAGAGGCAGAGAGAGAAACACACACCCACACGTCATCGACATGATATACACATGCAGCGCAAAATCGTGCCAACTACTGTGAACAGAGAGAGAAAAACATGTCATCACACACACATACAAAGAGATATGTCAGTGTGTTGCACATCATCCTCTATAGAGAGAGAGAGAAAGCGAGACAGAGACAGACAGAGACAGAGAGAGAGACAGAGACAAAGACACACATTCATTTAAACACACAAACAGGTCCTTAATATTTTGTTATATATACAACCATAATGGTCTTTAGTGCTGGAATAAATCCGCACACTCTGCCCACACAAACGCTACTGTACATGAGAGTATAGTCTCTACAGCAGACAGTAGCTGGAAATAATCACATATACTGCAGAGGTGGGAGAGATAACTCGCCCCCAAACTGTATGCAGTGCTGCAGATCCAGCACAGGCAACGACATGGCAGCCACTCCCTCCTGAAATCATCATTAGTATTATTCATAGCCTAGCCACGGTATCTGTGATTACTATGCAACTGACAGCTTGGTTCAACATCTAGGCTAGGTAATAGAACAAGGATGCCCCAGCCAAATGAGTCATGAGGTACACAACACATGCTAGCGGCTAGAGGGTGTTTTATAAAGGCGAGCTAAGCAGGCGACAGTGCGACCACCACAAAAACATGAATAATGTATAATAAACCCTGAAACAGAATGTGTTTGTTCTGTGGAGCCTCTTCTGCAGACCACCCACTGAGAAGCTCTCTCCAGAAGAGCTCACTCTACTTTAAAAATGGCCTCATCAACTCCATTAAACATTACAGCAGATGGAGTCACATCGTTTAGGCAGGCAGCCTATCCAATGACTGATGCCTATCAAGAGTAGCTACCTCTTTTGAGGAACCAAATAATGGTTTTAAGTGCTAATTGTGAGTTTCTGCACTACCAGGGCAGCTGTATTTATTGTGTGAATGAATAAAAGTTCATTCAATAATTAAACAAACTGAATTCAATTCAAGTTGTTTATCCTCGCAGGCCAATACTGCAGATGTAATCAAACAGAAAATTTAAACTGGCCTAAATAGAGTAGACTGATCTACATAATCCAACCGTAGTCTTGAACATGAGTGTGTATTACATACAGATACACTTACCATGTGCAGGCTGCGGCAGTCCACTAAGGCGGTCAGCTGGTGCAGCCCAATTTCCGTGGTGTTCAAAACCCCCTGAATCTGTTCCAGATTGCTCTGAAATCATAACACAAACAAACAGCCTAAATCCAAGGTCACAGCCTCCTCTGACAGACCTAAACTGGGTGGTCACATGTCCGTGTGGTACAGATAAAGTTGGGCTTCATCTAGTGGCTCATGTGCAGAGTCAGGTGTAATATTCACTAGTTAACGCTGCGAGCAATAAAGTAGAAGAAGACAGCGTCTGAAATACAGCATAAAAGAGGAGTGAGCAGAAATCATTCTTCAAATAATGAGATAGGTGTCAAGTGTTTCAAAGATTAAACTAAGGATTATCCCACTGAAATAAGAAAGTACATCTTCTGGTTTCCCATTTATGTCTATATTACTCTCTGAAAGGTAAACTGGCAGGCAGAGATGCAACTACCTCCTGCTAGCATTTATCTTGACAACAATAATTTGTTTCCCTCTGGACTGAAACCTGGTACACAGGCGCATGGATGGCCAGAGGTGGACTAAATATTCTGCGAGAGACGAGATTTTGAGCCGAGTGTACTTCTGTGAGACGCAGAGTCTATAACTTGGTGAAATAAAATAGAAAAACATTTTTAATTAGAGACATTTGGAACTTTAGTGTTTTTTTATGGTAATGGCATAGTCCACTAGTCATTAAATAACAACAACAAAAAAAAACACAGTGGGGAAAAAAAGCACCCAGCATTACTCCTCATGCACAGGGCAATACATTTGTTTGAACGTTCACCAGCATGTGAGCACAGAGCCGTGTGAGCGTGCAGCAGTAGAGAGTTTGTGACTAGGTGTGTGCGTGCAGGGATTTCCACAAGCTCAGCATTTTTCTCCACGTTGCTTCTGCGCCACGGAGCGCCAATGCTTCCTTTACACATGCCTGTTTCATCAACCGGCACTTTATCTCCGAAGATCACGGCAGGTCACGGAAAATTACTGTAGAATGCCATAGAGGTGCGCGCAGGGACACAGACACACACAGACACACACAGACACACACAGACACATACACACATACACACATACACACATACACACATACACACATACACACACATACACACACACACACACACACACACACACACACACACACACACACACACACACACACACA
>JBBKCR010000134.1:7855878-7882752 GCA_037577295.1 Ladigesia roloffi | reverse complement strand
GTTCAGTTCAAAGTTCACTGAAATATGAACGTGTTCAATGAACGCGTTCTTTTGAACTAGTTCATGTACAACACTGGACCACACACATCAAAAGCTAGCAGTGCAAAGACTGAAAGACTAAAATGAAGTTATCGCAGTCTTAGCGGTAATAAAAATGCGATGTGGGGTGGGCACAGTCCATTAATCTACAGATTTTATTATGTGTGAATGACCTCAGGCACTCTAAGGATGCCAACAATAGTGTATAAAATGTTTTAACAGACAATCACTGAAGACAGCTGCTTCTGACAGCACTTAGAGACTAAATTATAGTATCAAATTTATTATTTTTTTTAGTTACTTCTAGAGAGTTACACCATGAGACACAGCATGCAGAACCTCACCTGCACACGAGCGTGGCGATGATGACGCACCAGGCGGTGCAGCAGCAGTCGGCATTGGGCTGCTCCTCGCTCTTTTTGCGACGACAGCAGAGCCAGAAGGAGTAGAAAAGGAGGAAGAGGAGGTCCAGAGCCAGACAGGCCAAAGCCACTCCACCCAGCAGCAGAATGGACTAAAAATCAAAAAGCACAAGATCAGTATGGCTTCACTTTACATTACACTAGCTGATTTTGTTTTAATGAGTGCAAAGATTATTAAAAGCTACAAAAATCTTAATAAAACCCCAATAATGGGGCTAATGGTGGCATAGTGGGTAGTTAGTTGCCCCTGTGATCAGAAGGTTATGGGTTTGTAGCTCAGGACTGCTAGTGGAACCACTGAGGGACTCTTGAGCAATATACCACTCCCGGGGCGCCCCTTGTTGATGTAGAGAAAGTTTTGTGCTGTAATGTGGTGTAATCACGAGTGACTTTACTTTAAAGTATGGGTTGGGGCTAAATGAGCAGCTACAGAATTATTCACTTTTGTGTCTAGACAGGCCTTTTATCATCAGTATGACTCCCAGAGGGCTCTGGCCAATTCAAAAGCAGTGCCTGTGGCAACATTTCAGTGGACAATAGGTTGAATATGCATGAATTACTTTCACTTAAGTTACACATCTTTGGCCTCGTTTCACTTGTGGAAAAATAATATTTTTTAAAAAAATAGTTTGGAGTTGGTTTGTAAAAACAGGGCATGTTTTCTGAACAGGTTGCTCTCTGCATTCACCTATACATTTAAGTTACTTTGAGAAGCTTGCAGTCATGTACATATAATCATTTGCAGAAGTCGGCAGCACGTTATTAAAGGCTGGATGTGGTTTGACTGGGTTTAAACGATTTGGAGTTGTATTTATACAATTATTTAGAGTATTGACTTCTATAGATTTACTAACTTTAGAACTGGAGCTGCGAGAGTAAACAAAAGAATCAACATTTGGACACCAAATTTGAGTTTAAAAACTATGTCATTTGAAGTAAGAGGAAGTAAGTAAATTATCTTCAGTGTCTTGAATTAGCTTGGGAATATACGGTTAGCACAAAATCAAACTTGTTTCTGTTATTTTATGTTTTAATGTTCAAAACATAAAAAGGTGGAGCCACAGAGAGCAAAAACAAAGTGCCTCCAAACTGACATTTTACTAACAAAAAAAAAGTTTTTTATTGTGGGTCAAATAGAATGGAATTGAATTTGGATGGGACTAAATGCACTCTGAAGTTCACTAAGCATTACATTACCACATCTCATTTAAAACAAATCCTGTCTAAAGAGCACTTTCAACAAAAAAGATTTGGCTTACATGCAAAACAAGCAATCATGAACAAGGACAAGGGGAGTTTTGTTTCAAATTTATGGCTCAATAACAAATTCAGACCCACATAAAACAAAGAGGTATGTGGTGTAAACACGCAAGGAATTCATTGACTTGTTACTAAGAAAATACATAAGTGAGGACATATGTGGGTTGCCATGTTTGTTTCTAAAACTGACAGCCCAAACCAAGTTCACATACAGGTATACTATACAAAAATAATCTTGGATTGAGTTTGCTTGCATTTGTTTTAGAATATTAGGTCAGTCATGCTCTGGACTATAGTTATTAGGAAGGAAACGACTTTATCAGTCTTGTTCTGCCAGTCCCTCTAGGACCAAGCACATTAAGACGGCTTCACCGCAAATTCTTCAGAGACTGCCATCATTCCTAATGAGGCCCACCATCACTGCACAAGATGGGAGGTGGTTAATGGAGGGACTTGGCTTGATGTCAGATCAGTTAATCTTAGAATGGCCAGTCTTGAACTCCTGTCTTCGCACGAGCATTCCCAGTCTCCTGAAATCATAGTGTCCTTATCGCTTTCAACCTGTGCCAAGCCATCCATCAGGCTTCAGGCTTACTGTGTGGGACCGCAGACGACTGGGAGGGCCATTGTGTTTGCTTAGAAGAGCCGCAATGAAGAGCTTTGTGATTGTGCATGGGGAGGACGACCGGAAAAACAGACTCAGATCGTTCCAGCTGAGAGCAAAATGAAGCGCTGTCGCCTCTCGCTCGGTTGCACTCCGCATTGTTTCGAGAGAATGAAACGGAGATGATTAAGCAGAGATAAAGTATCCTGCTGAGGAGTTAATAACGAAATCCCCCCACACTACGCCATAAATCACCAATGAGCTTAATCAAATCAGGGAAGCTATCAACCCAAAGAAGCTCTTTCTTGGGAATCTTTCACACAGGTACGCATTTCAAAGGCTGAACGTAGTTATGGAAAAACCCCAAAAAACAGACTATTGCAAGATCTGAACACGCTGTAAAAATCAGACAGGTCAACACACCAATAGACCGATTCTTCCTGTTGCGGGAAAGGCTTCTGAGAGAATGTGGCCATTATCTGATTTCTTCTCCAAAGCAGCTGCTTTACGTTAAGACACCATATAAGAATGCATGGAAATGATTTTCAAACAGAAACACAACCCAGCTCCCAAAGGAGAACGCTCAACATGGGTCTAAATTTGGGCTTCGGCTGTCTACTGCTCTGGATAGTGAATAATGAACAAAGCACACTATTCAGATAGATGAAGAAAAATGAATCTCTTATGAATTCCTGATTCTGTCTTCTGTCACAATCAGCTTTTTGTTTATAATTAGTCACTTTATATGATCAGTCAGGGACATACTTTACTTACATAACCTGTTTGACAACTTGACAAAACTATCAGGATGTTTTCTATGGGAAACGTTGTAGTCAATAAATGCCTGTAGCCTCGCTGACACACCGCTTTTTCAAAGTCAAGGTTATAGTTTTACACACCTTGTAAAAGTCTCTCCATTAAAATGAAAGCTTCCTCCCCGGCCCCTGGGATACTCTCCAAATATTGACTTTCCTCCCCTGGCTTTGCTTGACCACAGTCAGGAACTCGCTGCTTCTCTCACTTTAGCCGGCCTGATGCCCACTTGCATATATTTATTCAACAAAACCTTTCCTAGCAGGAGAATAACACCATAAACCTTTGATTTATTACTTATTATTCCGAAGTACTGCCATTAGTGATCCACCAAAATGGACACACCCTGGGCTCAAATTAGGGAAAAGGTTTAACTAAAATGAACATACCAACAGTACCATACATTCAAAAAAGATTACAGTATGTGTACAAAATGAAAAGTCTCCACTAAAGAAAACGCTCGTTCTTCCAAGGCAATCAATGCCATAATGTTCTAATATTACTTTGCACTTTGACCCTGTATTTGGTGAACCTTTGGTGAACACTGCGGCTGCAGATGGTGTTGGCATGGTTGCAGGGAATTTCCTTTCTGCTCCTGTTTTTTCCCTCTACATTCTGGATAATAAACAGGGTCTGGTGTGTTGAGTTGGTATCACTGTACTGGGGTAGTGAATTTGCACATTGGCTTATACTAATTGTTGCTAAAATCCATAACAGAACAATAGTTATATGTGGCCAACATGCTTACTCTTCATCAACTGCCACTCAAACTGCTTCAATCACCAATTCCTTGGACTATTAAGACTTTTTACTGTAGACTGGTTCAATCTGTGTCATGCTTTGTTGAAATGATTGGCCGATTATTGTAAACCATTTTTGACCAATTTCAGATGAAAGTTTGGTGCATCTCTGCTTAAGAGGGCTATTAAAGATTCGGGCTATTAAAGACTACCTCAATCTTAACAAACCTAAGTTAAAGACAGTGGGGGAACTGCAGCGCGGGTCATTTTAGAGGTTTAACCGGTCGCATCCGCATTTTAGACTTTCCATGTGGCTGGAAATGGTTCCTGTTTTGGAGGTTCTTGCTTCTCCTTTTCAAATTTCAGGGACGTTTTTATGTTGCTGCTCACTGATTCAGTAAGACCAGAGGTCTTTGGAAATGTGACAGTATTTATGAAGCTCTACAAATATAATGGAGTGAACATTAAAGCTGAATTTTCGGACATCAAAAAAAAAAAAAGACTAAGGTGGAAGGGGCTAAGAAAGATTAGTGGCCATTTAAGCTGTTTAATTGAGAATTTAATTTTTCACTAAGATGCTCGAGGAAGCTCAGTCTTTTCTGCTCATCATGGATGAGAAGGCAGTTAAATTGCGGCTAAATATAAGAACATTAAGACTACAACTGACAGCATCTCTCCAGAGGCAAACGAGGACAGTATTAGGATGAAGGGTGTGAGATGAAGGAGGAGGCAGGACCACAGCTTAGTTTGAAGCCGATCTGGGAGGAGAGCCAGCAGGCACTTTGGATATGATTAATCATTGTTTAAATATCCTCGTTTCCAAAGATTCACAGCCACTGCCAGAGCTGCATAGCGAACATCCACCGACACTGTGTTTGGAGGACGCCTCCATAAAGCAGATCAGTTCATTTCTCAGCAATGGTGCTGGCTGGCCCAGTGTAGCTTCGTACAGAACCTGCCACAGCACTCAGTATCACAGGAGGTTGGAAGGGGAGCTAGAGAGAAGATGCATCATCTACATGTAGGTTATGGGGGATTGTTTATAGGAAACAAACCATAGCATTACATAGATACATAGATACGATCTAACACATGCAGTGTTTCAGCCACAGAACGAGGGAGGGAGTTTTCCTTTTTCCTTTCTCTGTAGCTTAGCTGTGTTTGTGTGTGTTAGGGTATGGAAGTGACTTAGACCAGGGCGTGTTTCAACTTACATCGCTGTTGAGGGAACGGGTCAGTGTCATAGCTCCAGGACACCATGTATTTAAAAATTATTAAAATATTTCAATTACAAGAAAGATCAAATGAAATAACTGACACCCGTTCTATTTTTATTCATCCTTGAACATCTGTGAAGCCGCAAAACAAACCTTAGGTTATGTGGGGAGGGTTTAAAACAGCACCAAGCAAACCATACCTTGCATAGATGCCATCTCAGACATAATCTAGTGCAAGCTGGCTCATCCCACAGAAGAACAGAAAAAGAAGCCATCTGCTACAACCCAGTATGGCTTGCATGCTTGAGAATGGCACACAAAAAGGCCTGCAAGCCTGAGTAACGTCTGGCACACTTGACTTCAGCTGTGTGGATCTAGTTCATGCTCATGAACAGCACAGCAGTCATTTGATCTATATAGGTCACGGTGCTCACTTTTTTTTTCCAGTTCCTGTAAGAACTTAAGCAAAAGAGACGGCCGCAATTATCGAGATTTCAATCCCACCACGTTTTCCTTTCTGCCGTTAGCAGTTTTGCGACAGGAAGAGATTCAGAACCCTGCTCCTCTAAACAAGCTGTAATCTCCAGTAGATTATCTAAATGGGCCTTCTCCAGCCACATGCTGAATGGGATCCCCCACAGAGTAGTTTATCATAAAGAACCCCATGCCCATAGAGAAAAAAAATGCTTATCCAGCTTTTCTTATTTTAGGTTCTTCAGATTTCATCACGTTTTACTGTAGATACTTCCTGGACATTATTGTTGTATTTTCAGCCACACAATGGAAACAGAAGAGGAAAACAATTTCTTGTGTTGAATGCCATTGTGTTTATTAGTGTCAGCCATTTGGCGTTTGGAGGAATGCTTCGATGATGACCTACTTGGTTTCCCACAGGCATCCTCTACCAAAGAAACAGGAACAGCATTCAAAGAAAATATTCCTTAGGCCTAATGCTGCAAATAAAATCCTGCACAGTATAAAATAGAAAAATGTGAAACGGTTTTCTAAAAGTGTCCAATTTACCCAGGACTCACCTCAGTTTTAGTGCAAACTACCCAAAAATTACCACTACAATATAATCTAAATTCTTAAAAATGGCTAAAATCCTGTGGTTTCCTTACCACTGTGAACAAGCAGTTTCAAATCATGTTCAATCTTCACAAAAATTACAAAAAACTATAGCTGTATTCAGGTTTCACAAGCAGTTTTCTCAGAGTGGCCTCTTTTCACGACTGTGTCTCACGCCGTCCTATATGCTGTCTGTACAAAATACTTTTTGCTGGTCACCATTTTTCCTTTGGGATTCACACAGCTTCCACTGTTATGGAAAAAATGTGAGGCTCATTTAGTTTGTAATTATAGCAGCAAGGGGTTGAAACTGGGGCTAGAAGACTTCTATGAGAAAAGGGCAGCAATCCTGAGAGGGGCGTTTCCTTTGGAGGGGGGGTTTGGGGTTCAGCCTTTGAAGTGCATGGCAGTACACCTGACCACACACATGCAGAAACAAACACATGGCGAACGACACCCAACTTCAAAACCGCTTAAGGAAACAAGAGAGCCAGACTGTTTGCACTTCACTGAGACCAATGCAAACACATTACGGCATATCAGGCGCCACGACAAATTGGAGTCGTTAGCAAAGGTTGCATCTCCAAGCCTGTGCTGCTAATGACACCTTTGCAAATTCGCCAGTGCCAGGAATGTCATGTGATGAATTTATTTGCAGCACACTGAGAGTGCGGAGAGAAACAGCTTGTGTTTCCTGCCTGGCCTCATGACAAGACAAGCCTCGTCAGTCGGCATCGCACCAGGCAAACAAACTGACAAAACAGATTAGCAACATCCCAGCTCTCACTTCCTGCTCTTGAAACGGCATTCCCGTGAATGACACACTGGAACTCTTAAAAAAAAAAATTTTGGACCCGCCTCAGGCGTGAAAGCAGAACAGACGATCACTGAAACTTTGCCAATCCTCTCCCCTCTCCAAACCCCACACAACAAGCACAGTGAAGTCATGGATTAGTGCAAGCTCTCCCCCACACAGAGCCCGGAGAGAGGGTGTGGGAGTGGGAAAACATGTAGCGCTTCAGGCACAAGCTACAATCTAACAGTAAAGAAGCATCTTTCAGAGCAAGGCTGGAGAAAAATAGCAGGCCAGCAAACAAGGCTGGATGGATTACAGCTCTGATAAGATTACTGGCTGGAATGAAGGTCACGAACAGTTTGTATGGCCCATTATGTACACATACACAAACACACATTTCTAAGAATCTCTAAAAGAAAAATTATTTTAACATTCATTTTTTCTAAATATTTGAGTGTAAGAAATTTTGTATTAATCATTGCACTTTCAAAATTGTGAGTCTCTCTCCTATGAGTCCACTGTGAGGAGTCGTTGCTTCAGAAGACTTTAATGGTCAAAACCCCAATTTTTTACTCGGGATAGCTAGCTAGGTTGGATGCTCTCAGTTGCATTTATTACTCTGAACAAATAAGATTGTACTGATGTGACAGTAGTTCAAAACTATTGGAAAAATAAAGGCAACATGAGTGAGTTCAACCATACTGGCTTTGTTTCCATCACAACTGTTTTATCAGAAAATCGCAGACCTTCTAAACACGAGAACATCCCAGCTGCGGTCTCCCGGTTCAGTAAGCAGCTCAGAAAACCCGGTCTATTCACCCTGATCCATTTACATTCAGTCTCAGCCTCATGACCCCCTATACACTGCATGGAGCATGTGGTGGCCTGAGGGTTAAGGAGTCACTGACTGAAATGTTGTGAGTTTGGATCCCAGGACTGCCAGTGGCACCACTGAGGTATTCCTGAGCAAAATACACACACAGCTCCACACACAGCTCCCTGGGCACTGTGTTGCTGCCCACTGACTCACTTGGTGAATGGGTTAAATACAGAGAAGAATTTCATACTGTGTTGTGCACACATGTGATAAAAACAGCAATTTTACACCTTTATGGAAAAAAGCAGACAATCATCGCAAATTATTTGCCCATGACTCCTAAAACTTTGTCATACAGGTCAAAGTGGGTCATAGTCACAGCCTTGCAATAAAAAATGCCTGAAACTACATACTGACAACCTCAGAAAATGTGTGTGCTGCTACTAGTCAGTAAAAATGCAATATGATGTGGTATATATATCAACATTGCAGCACCGATACATGGAGACACAGCTATGCTGCCTCTTCTTTGGCTTTTCTCTGCAAGCATGATAATCATCTTGTTATGGCTGGGCAATTAACCAGAAAGTAATCAAAATCTACATTCAGAACCTGCAATTGATCAAATTTTTACAGGTCGATTGTTTAAATTACTTTCCATTTAAAAACACTAAAAACATACATGTGGAATCACTATTTTTTATAAGAAAAAAATGTAAAATAATTTATTCAATAATTTATTATTGCAAGTTATTTATTTTTAAAGGTGACTGTTTTAGGCTATGTGTGCTTTAATTTCAGTTGTCCAACATTGATGTTCAATAAATAATCATAGATAGTAGATAGTGTGTTTCCTTCAATTATTTTAAAATCAAGTAACACACCCTTCATTTGAAAATCTCTCACTTGTAATGTGTGAGCATATTTACTGTACAAAACTAGCCAGTGAACTACGAAGGCAGTTCAACATACCACTGTAAACATACCACTGTAAAATCAACAGACATTTTATCCAAGTTTTAGATCCAAATGATAACACTACTAAAATTGCAGTAGTGTTGCTTTCGTCAATGAAAATTGTGACGAAATATCTTCGTCAACGAACATTTATCACGTGAAGAAAACGAGACGCAGTGAAAATTATGGTTATGTGATGTTAACTTAATAAAATATATCATGTAATATCGTTGATGAATAATAACAAGACTCAATGTGGTTTACAAAATAAAAACTATGCTATATTGTCTCCTAATTTCCGTTGACTAAAACGAGACGAGACGCTGGATGGGTTTTCATCAGTGGACTACTTTCAGCGGCGGAGTAGTCTTTGACTGGACCTGACTACCGACTACGGGCTTGAAGCGGAATGCTCCATATGTGATTCAATTCCCCCAGAGTCACACGAAGGTAAAGATCTGAGTTCCTAATCTTTTTAAGTCCAATACTGTTGAATTTAATAACATCCTAACTTAATTGCTTAGTGAAAGGGGGAAAATCTGCAGAGACTGCCATTTGCCAAGTTTATGATGTTACCCCCATTTACACTTTTTAATCAAAGCCGAGTTTATCAAAGCCTCCCATTTTTCAACAATACATGTGCAAAACCTTCCTGTTGTAGCTGTTGGCACATATTTACAATATAAATGCTGATATATAAATTTTAAAGGTTTAATGAAACGAAAAAAAAAAACATGCTTGTTTAGGGGAAATTAGCTGACGTAGTAGTTCGCTGGTTAGCTACTCCACTGACAGTACTGAGAACAGATATCTGGCATACACACGTGAACATCGTCGTTTATTTTTTATATTTTACCTCAAAGCATAAAGAAGAACTGTGCATTAATAGTGTGGATGGTCTAGGCATTTTTTGCAATGATTCATAATCATAACACAGGTCAAACTCATCAGGGTTTTGGGAATGGATAGACAGTTTATAAGGTAACAGTAATATAAAAATGAGAACCTTGTTTGAATTGTGAAATGATTATGACTAAAAGAAATTAAGATTTTGTCTATTCTACTAGGTACTTATAAGGTATTTATACTTAAAAAGGAGACTAAAATACAACTTTCATTGATTAAAACTAGACTAAAATGTCTGACTAAACTAGACTTAAATAGTCATGCATAATTCTGACTAAAATAAGACTAAAATGCTCAGATTTTTAGTCGACTGAAACCAGACTAGACTAAAAGAGAATAGACGTGATAAGGACTAATAAAAACTCAAATGTCAGCTTGACGCAAAGACTAGACTAAAACTAAAATGAAAACGGCCGCCAAATACCCATGACCTTAGCCTAAACAGCAAAACTAATACCCATCAGTAACCACAGCTGAATACCATTTTAAAACTATTTTGGTAAGAAAAGCCACCTATTACCAGTTTTATTTGTAAAAGCTTCGTCTCATCACAATATTGTCAGCTTGCAAACATTAAAATACAAGAAACAAATTAATGCAAGTCCCTGTAATATAATCACGGCCCATGTCGAGACATTTTTGCTCCAATATTCATTTTTTCAGAAGATAGATTTCTCTTAAACTGTTAATTTACTGAGTCTCTAATGCCACACCCCTCCCCCCTACCCGGTAAGAACAGTCATTGCTTCTCAACCATGAAATGCAACATGACATTTCCTTCTCTCTCATGCACCCCTAAACAATGTACACACCCTTAGCATCAAATACAACATATGCTGTTGCCCCACATACCCTGTGAGGAAAGCTGAATGATGACTGAAACCCTTTCTAGTCCGGTGGTCATGGAACAAACCATTAAAACTGCATCAAACGCCAAGTTTATTTGGTATAAATACACTTCAGTCAATTCCAATTTTAATTGGCTTGACTCCTGAGTTTCTAAGCACACACGGAGTCAAATCAGCAGCACAAATCCTTAGTTAGTCTGAAACGGCACTAATACCACCGAGCTCACACCACCATCTCACACATTACCTCCAAACACATCCCACAGTCTAATATTTATGCCAATCTATGAATAATTAATATGATGGGGTCCATGACCAGTCACAATCGCAGCCGTTTCTTTGTTCTTTAATAGAGCCTCAGAAAGGAGCAACGTCTACGGAAAAGATCTTGAAGTGTCGGTCCAAGCAGAATTTAGGACAAAGTTCACACGTAAGCGCATCAAGGCAACAGTGGGCAACAGTGAGTGGGTCAGATTAACCCTTAACTAAATAAGCTGACATCTCCAATTAAGTCCAATCCAATGTGTGCCATGCTGTCTACTCCCCCACACTCAGCCACTCCCGCCCCAGCCAAGCTTCAGTCCAAATGGGATAGAAGATGGCAAATAATGAGAATACTGGTCATACAAGGTCACAAATACAGGCCAACTTATCCTATTTTGTGGTTCTTTGTCTACTGACAGTCCTTTGTTACACTAGCAGGTCTGTATTAGATCAGGCAGCTCCAAACATTAAATTCTACATACTGCATTCCGTTAAAGAGTGCAGTCAGTGTATTATAATCAAGATCTACCCAGCAATTAAGAGTAATAAGTCATGTAAACATACACAGAATGTGCTCCAAGTACACTGTGTTTCATGAGTGCATGTCCTGACAGAACACAAGACACTGAAACTGCCTGGGGAGTGTTTACTCAAAATGTTCATGCAAATAACTGAATTCAGAGAGAAATTAAAACAGGGCCCAACTATAAAGCCTTTTTGATCAATAGCAATTCTGATTAGCAATTCTAAAGAGTTTAAAAACAAATATTAGCCAATATTAGGGATGCAGCATCATTTTTTGGGGTTGGTAATTCGTGTGATCTCATTTACGAACTCATGTTTGGGCCTGAATGGCTGAGACAGGCATAAAACGTTTTGCTGATTTTGTGCAAACGCAGTTTAAGCTTCTGTGATAAGGAAAGCTGAAGTGATAAAAAAAGCAAATATGCATATAAGAACTCTGTCTCCAGGCAGCGCAATCTTTTAATCGGTTTAAAATTTTAACGAAGTAGCTAAACATTTTTACTATGGTTATAATTACACTGTGGGTATTCAGGATTACCTGCTGAAGGGTAATAGGACCTCATTCTCACAAATCAAGCTGCACGTCCTCAGGCAGAACCTTGGTTTTTGTTCATCAGAGCAGCAGGACTGAGGAAACCTGCATAAGAACGTGAGGCAGAGATGTTTTCCTCTTAATTGGCCGAAGGTAATGTTGTGTTCTGTGTAAAGCTATGTAAGATCTAAATGTGGTGTATGAAGTATTTTTATTTTAAGGAAATGCTCCCAGAATTCGCTTCTGATTAAGCGCAGGTGAAGCACTGCAGGTTATTAAAAGCATTAACTTGCTCTAGGTTTAATGGAAAACCTGCACAAAATCTGGCAAGAGGAAAAAACAAACAACTGGCATCATCAGTAACGTTAATTACCAATTGGGGCTGAAACCATTTCAGATGTAGCTGATGTTAGGGATGTGCGACTTGGTCTTAAATCAAAAATATCGATTAATTGAACATTTTAACTTGATTACGATTAATTAACGACTAATTTATTTACCTAATTTTTTTGCTTTCATAACTCACAGACCAGTTTTGTACAGCAAATTTGCTAACATGAGAGATTTTAAAATGAAGGGTGCATTACTTGATTTTAAATAATTGAAGGAAACACTCTACTATCTATGATTATTTATTGAACATCAGTGTTGAACAACTGAAATAAAGCACACATTGCCTAAAACGAACAGTTTTATATCATTTGCACTTTTGGAAACAAAATAAACAAAATAAATTATCATGTCGTGTTTTTAAACGGAAAGTAATTGAAATAATCCATCTGGAAATTTTTGATCCATTATAGGTTCTGAGTGTTGATTTCGATTACTTTTCGATTAATTGCCCAGCCCTGGCTGATGGGTTCCTTTACTTTTTTAAATTCCTTTTTACTTCATACTCCAAACAGTTAAACAGTGCTCTACTGTTGATGCCTTATTTTAGCAGAAATCTATAGACTGGCATGCATACGAGAAAATAGATTCTCAAAAGCGATGGCTACAATATACAGATTACATTTGAGTTTTCTCAACAAATCTGCAGGACATCCATATCAGTAGAAAAATCTGATTTTATCACAAGCTGATGTTGCTGCTGTGTTTTTGAAATTGGGGGTGTCCACATTGTCTACATCTAAATCAGGCTTAAAATCGCCATGTTGAAATTCACATCACTAAAAACACAAAGATTTAGGCACAATCTGAAACAGTCAGACCCACACTGCGCAGTGACAAAAGACTGGAACGATGGGACACAGGAATCTGATTCTGGTAGCAAATGTGTTTTACATGCTCTGAACATTCCTCAGGTGGTGTTTATTCAGCAGTCAGCAGTCCAGGTTTGTATTTTTTGGACAGCTGATGAGTCTACAGTCAGTTAAAGATACCAGACACAAGGCTTTTATGACCTCTCAGCCCTTGAGCCATTTAGGGTACAGGAACCAAACAGCTTTACACCAATCCCCCCCACCCCCTTTTCTACTGATGACACATGTAGATACACACCCATGCTGGCCAAAAAAATGTCTATTCACTTTCTACCAGATATGCAAATGTATCAGATTCTCTCTGACCATGAGCACGCATAACAAAACTAACTATGAAAGCAACCAAATAACCTGTTTTAGATTACGATTGATTATATAAATCAACAAAAAGTTTGATTTACTTTATATTATATAACATTCCGAATTGCAAACCTAAATGCATAAGTGACCTCCTGCATTTCCTAGCTTTCATTAATGCTTTTAGATTTTGACCACTAATAGCCAATTGCTCAGATTTTTAGCTTTAAAAACAAGATCCATAGACGCAGTTGCAGAAGTTTGGCATGGAAGAACGTGACTGGCCACACTGAGCTCTGACCTCAACACCATCCAGAACATTTGGGATGAACTGGAACAGAGACTGCAAGCCAGGCCTCTTCCAACATCAGTGCCTGACCTCATAAATGCTCTACAGAACGGGCACAATTTCCAACAGAATTGTCAAAGTTATTTGGAAAGCTTTCAAAATAGAGTGGAAGCTGTTATAGCGGCAAAGATGGGAGCAACTCCCTATTAAAATCAATAAATTTGAAAGCAATGTCATTAAAGCTCCTGTTGGTGAAATTGTCAAGTGTCCCAATACTGTAGCAGTAAAGAACATAATCCTTTTGCCACACTGACTGAAATACACCAACAAATTCCCTCTGGTGTAATATTAAAAAAGAGGAAAGCAGAACAAAACAGGCTAATCAACCAAGATGTCACTTGAGAACCATTATGTGTTATGATGAGCCTGTTATCAAATATTGTTAAATTGTGGTTTATCAATACTGTCTAGCACTAAAGCCTATAAAAGTGATGAACAGAAGGCATGGAGTTAGCTGGAAAGATTTTAGCAGCAATCACTCCTTACTGTCCACATCAGCAGAGGAGTAATATAATGTCACATTACTGGAAGTTTAAAAGTCTAACGGGAACAATGTACTTACATCTGTGTCGCCAATCAAGCAAGAACATGTGTTTCCACATTTTCTTTCTTTTTTTAAATTCAGAACATTGCATTGCTGAAAAAAATCACCAGCAGTGTCACCATAACAGCTGTGAGCACCATAAAAGCCAGAAACTGCTCTGCATTTTCGCAACTGCATTCAGGCCTTTATTAATAGCACAACTCAGTCCACTTAGTGAATGTATGGCTTTGTAAATATCAGCCCTGCCTTTGTCTAGAATGGCAAAAGTTCTGTTCATTTATAAGTAAGTAAGTCATACAGTATCATAAAACACATTCACAAGTCTGTGCCACCTAAATGAAGATCTGGATCTCTCTTTGAGATAGATGGGAGTAAAATATTAACCCCTCAGGAAGATTCTTCCGGGACTCTAGCAGCATCAGTATACTGGCATAGTTTAATAGTTCAAAATGAAAAAAGGGAAAGAATGAATATAAAAACAAAAATATAAGAAAAGTGTAAAAAGTAGCAGCCATCACATGGGAAAAGGGAGTAATAGAGTAAAGTTAGGTAAATATTGTAGGATGAGAACAGCAGTGTAATGATAAACAGAGTAATGACAAATGTGTGGCATTATAGAACATGTAAGTGATTGTAAGTGATTGTAATCACCACAATAGTGTTATAAGAGTTATAAGAGGGAAACCGGTACAGAACATGCAGGTTAAGAAAAACATTGTACAAAATTGAACAACTGACTGAGTTGTTTTTTAAAGTTAGCACCACAGCTGGAGTTCCACACTAAAGAAACAACATTTCGATGCTAAACATACTGACTGACTACATCTGGGGTTTAAAAGTATTCTTTTCTTTTAATAGAATCGTGAAGTTGCACAAAGGCTGCATAAGCATGGCACAAAATCCATGTGGGACACATAAAATCTCAGAGTTGCCAATGTCTTGCAGTTGTGTTACAAAATACATTTCCTACTAATCTGAAGATATGTAAACTCCAAACTAGGTCAGTCCATGTAAAAAAGGTAAAACTCAGGTCATTTTTCATTATAGCCTGATGCTTCAATGCTTCAACAACAGAGGAGACACAGAAAGTAAACGAATGGGTGCTAGGAGGTAGAACATCATTTAGGGAACTGAAATAAAGAAACCAAAAACAAACAACTTGGTCAACAGAAACTGCCAGACCTAGAACTAAGTAGATAAATGAGAAGTGTGAAGTGGAAAGGGGTAAAGCTCTCATGCAAAGCAAGTCAGTGTAATCTCCTTTGTAGCTGATTTCTTTTCAAACTTATTTACTTAATGAGTCATATTTTTTACTGCAAATCTCCCTGTAATGTTATCTGACCTGAATCTCTTCTACTATACAGTTCCACCCTGGTGAGGATAGCACCCGCTTCCTCAAAGACCAGCCACTGCATCCCTTTTTTTTTTTTTACTTCTGCCCATGCAATGTAGCAAGACTGCTGCGTGCACTCGGAGCAAAGTGCTGACTGTGTAACTCTGTTTACATGAGCTGGCAGATGCTCAGAATTGGCCACTGAAGATGGACAGGACAGAGAAACCACCCCTCCCATCCATAGAGTGACAAGGTCAATCCTTTTCTACTGGGACTTCTGACCATGGATGGATATGCAATCATCTTCCGCTCTCATTTGCAGTCTCTCTGTCATTTGCTTGTAAGTCACGTGACTTTTTTTCCAGCTCAGTGATTGGAAAATGCATTTTACAGGTGCACAACATAACAGCTGTGTTACTGGCCATACCCCAACTAACCATTTGTTTCTCACAAAGCATATGTACACATGAAAGTAAACGTAAATAAGAGACTAACTGTCTCTATATCTTTTGGACATTCATTGTGTTGTACTCAAAATAATACTTTTGCCATACTGACATGCAAACACAAAGCCTTTTGATTTAAAAGATTTATCAGAATTCCTCCGGACTGGACATGCAAACGTTTGATTAGAGGTTTGATTACACGTCACTAGGTCAGAAAATCTTAGCATCAAGATCAATTACAGTTCCAGTAGTCTGGAATTCTCTAAACCAGAGGTCCCCAGCCACCAGGCTGTGCCAAAGAGAGACAGAATAAAAATAGTTAATTGATTATCAGAGTCTGAAAGATCTTTTAGTTTGAAAAAATAAAAATGCTCGTTTCAGTCATGCGATAGAGGGCATGAAAAATTAAGCCCACCAGCTAGCAATAATGAGTAAAAAAAACCATGCACTTCTTTTTTTTGTTGTTGTTGTATCTAGACTGGTTTGTGAAAATATTGTTTAACATGAATCTGGTCGGCCGTGCCAAAATTTGGAGGCCGTGACTCTGAACTGCTACTGAGGTATGAAATCAAAGCAAATTTGACTGAATTCTGCAACAAAAATCAGAAAAGAGAATGTGTTGAGTTAGAGGGGAGGCTCTCACTCATGGTCACGCTTGTTCACACATCGGCATTTAGCCAAAATCAAATAGAATTGCAGCAAGTTTATTTATCCATGGATTTCATCCATTTCTAATATAATTTTCTTCTACTGCCTTTACCAAAAACCTGCTACCTGACTAAAATCATGTCAGGAGGACAGAATGCACACAGGCACTTCCCAGCGTTCAGTGCGGCCATGTGTCCAAATAATGGCAGAAGTGAAAGTGACAGAGAACATTTGATCTGACTTGAGTTAAACTTTAATCAGGAAAAAACCCTCCATAATGATCCCTAGTCATTTCCCCTGTGCCATCTCACCACCATGCAATGGACTTGGCCTAAGCGAGTATGACCAGGTCAGAGACGGTTGAAGAGTTGGTCATTTAAAGGAATTCTCAACAAGCGTCGACTCCAAGCCTGTCTGCCCACCATCTGTTACTTTGATGACGAAAAACCACAGCTGAGAGTTAAAGGCCTCCCCTTCAGCCACACTCGTGTTCTTTCCTGTCAGAACAAACACTGGTTCGTTTTTTTTTTTATCTGTGTTGTTTTTGCAGGATCGATGTACAAAACCTTGATCTTTTGATTGTTTTGTCCAATGGAAGGCTCTTACAGTTCCAACAGAGATAGAAGTGTCACCATTAAAGGGGCAATTTCAATGCAATATTGATACAGGACATCCTACCTTCTGAACATTTTTAACAGAACGTGCTGTCATGACTGACACAAGGTATCAATATATGGTACATCATTAAAAAAGTGGCCCCTTACAAATACACGTGAACACATCACAGCACAGGACATATTCTGAACAATGTGAAAATCATTTTTGAATTTAATCCACCAATGTGGGGAGCAGAGTGTGGGGATGGCATCATGCTTGAGGGGACCTCAGTGGTGCCATCATGGTATTCAAACCCATGACCTCCATAGCCACTAGTTTGTTAAGCCTATGTATTTCTGTAATAGTGTTTTCTCGAGAACTCCATGTTGCAGTATTGAGGGTGTCTGAACTAACCAGATCCATTATTCAACAAAATATGAACCTGAAATGATTAGAATATATGTATTGTTCCCTTATTAACTGCTATGACCTCAGAGGACAGAGAGATGACTTTGCCTATATGAGCAGGAGGTTCCCAGCTGATAACTGAGTGGCTGTCGACATGAATATGACAGAACTCTCCATTAGGGTTAAAATGAGGAGGAATTTTGGTTAAATTTTGCAGTATTTACCTGCTGGTAGGTTTTTACAACCTTACTGAAAGCTGATATGAACTCAGGGGACAGAGAAATTATTTTGACTATACATGATCAGGATATTCCCAGCTGATAACAGAGTTGACTGCAGAACTGAATATGACAGGACTCTCCCTTGAACCTTAAAACAAGACCAGGTTGGACCTGGGTTAAACTCTGCAGTGTTTACCTGCTGGTAGGAGGAATCCTCGGGTCGAAAATCACTGCTGGTCTGCTCGAACTGCAGGTTGAAGTGAGGAAGGCGATGGAGCAGGTTAACCCACCACGGCGGGGAATAATTCACCACGGCGGCCATTCTTATTTACAGAGGTGGAAACTACACGCAGGATCAGACCAGATCAGATATCTTCGGGTCGAAACAGAAACGGCACCAGACTGCAAACACTCGACAAACACCAAGTAGTCTCCAGGGTCATTTGTAGCTTCCCTTTTTGTCCGTTCTCTTCATCTAGAAGGAAGGAAACGAGGCTGTTTCTTCAGGATCTAACATCTCACCGCCTGATCAGGTCCATCCTGATAGCAGGAGCGTGAAGACTGGCTTTGTTGTACTCTCTTGACTTTAACTGGTTGAAAACGGTTTAAACACAAACCAGCAAGACGAATATGTAAACCTTAACGATCTAACTAAACCCACGAAAGCCTACAGCTTCTATTTTCGTGCTGGCAGCTCGGTTTCTTCTTTTTGTTGTTGTGATGGCTTAGCCTGCCAGCTAGCTCCCTCAGTAGATTAGATCCAGCCTTAATTTTTCGGACACGGCACCATGACCTCGAAATACGTCTAAGCTTCAAGCCTGCTATAAACCGAATCTGCAGAGACACTGGTTTTGCTGATCTGACAGCAGTATTCTCGTAAACTTGTCTGAAAGCCTGGTGTTGTTGTTAGCTAGTCATTGAGGCGAGAATCGTTTGATCTTCATGTCTGGTCGAGCTGCCCGACCCCACTGCTGTGATTGCCGATGTTCTACTTCTCGCTCGAATCTACCCTGGTTTTCTTTTTTTGCTGTAAAAGTCCAGCCCCCAGTGACCGTGTCCTGATCACCCTGTGTCGTGTCTTTCTTTCGATGAGCCCTACTCCTACCTCCAGTGTGAACGGCACCGACTGATGCCCACACTGCAGAGCAGCGCTCCAGCAGAGCCTAATCCAGACAGACTCGGGGGTTCAGCTGCAGCCCACTCAAAGAGCAAAGCGACACCCAGTGTCGGCACCGTGAAACAGCACTGGCACTGACATCAGTAACTCATGCAGAATGAGGTCACCTGCAGTATTTACTGTCTTCACACAAATATAGATGATTTATTGTGTTTAGAATGGTCATAATATTGTGTGCTATTGGAAACATCGACACCTTTTTAGATATACTTCACAGGGTATACATTTGTAAATATACTTATTGTTAAATAGTACACTGTATATATTTCTTTTCTGTTGTAGCGCCCCCATGTGGCCACCTTTAATAAAAATTGTTGGGTACCCAACGTTCCCCCAGCCAATCAAGTACACAAAGTTTGCTATGACTGCATTCTAACAAATGGCTCACATCCTTTAGAACTGAATTTTATTGGCCTTTTTTGGCCCAGCAAAGTTCTCTGGAAAGATTTTAGGGCTTTCTCAATGTGTTCTTCTCTACTTGTGTGTTCTCGTGGTCTTGTGAAGTGTCATAAATCATGGCACAAGTACAGTTACAGTTCGAATATCACAGGTATAAGTCAAATATGTGAAATTGTCCTAAATTTGTGGGCTTTAATAATGATGCATCAGGAGGTGACTTTTGTAAAGTTGGGAGGTTAGGTTTATTGCATTTCACACCAAGTAGCGCCAGTGGTTACAGTGGAACTACCCCATCTAGAGCCCTGAGCTGATCTTGCTGGCTCTGAAATTCCAAGAACAGGAGGGTCAGTGGGGATTCTCACACAAATGATTTTCTTTTTGCTACAAAATAAAATCGACTGCTGTTTCAGTTCATTTCCCAGACTGTTTGCAGGTTTATGCATCTTCATTCTATAATAGCTAAACTCATACACATATGTTTACCATTGCAGTAAATAGCCATTGGTCTTAAGGGGGGTATTTTTTGCCTGCCTCATTTACTTGTTTAACCTGTAGCAATTAGTTGTCTCATGATTATTGTTGTATTATTATTATTTTGTAATATTATTGTTACTTTATTCTTTTGTTATGTATGGTGTCATTGGGTGTTTTGAAATGTGCTTTTCAAATAAAATGTATTATTATTATTATTATTTTACTGTTTTTTGTATAGAATTTATTGGACAGCTACATTCTATGTTTGATTATGGGACATCATTCTCTCTCTCTCTCTCTCTCTCTCTCTCAAAGTCAAGTGAATGAAATGATAAAACATGTCACAGAAAGAGACCCGACACCCTTTCATGAAAACATATTCTCCTGAAAATATTCTTCCCCAGACATTTCCTTGTCTCTGCTTTAAAATGAATCAATAAACGCCTCACGGTAAAAAGGGACACATACTCTTGCGACCCAGCTGTCATCTATATGACAGGACAAGAAATAATTCTGTCTGGCAAAGACATCAAACTATATTTGACTCCATCTGATTAAATAATGAATACATGCATGATCTGTGGGTGAATGGGGCACACCCAGGCTGCCATGGTTTTGCTATGAGGACAAAGTGGGCATGGCAAGCTGAATGTTGTTTCAGTAAAGAGAATTCTGTCATTATGATATTACAGCTCTGATCTGTCAGATTAATGTTGAAATTAGAGTATTTGGTGACTTTAAAAAAAACAAAAAAACAAAAAAAACGAAATAATGACAGTTTGAGCACACAAGGGATCTGTATAGAGAAGTGTCTGTCTGGGGAAGCAAACCACCACCACACTGCGGACCAAACCAGAACTCTAAACTTAGCAGCATGTCAAGAGCGCTTCTAAGAAAAGAGAATGGGAAGAAAACAGTATCTGAGAATGAAGCAGTTCCCTTTACACCAAATGCACTGAATCTTACACATAGCTAAGAAACAATACGTAAAAAGACACAGCATAAGTATCTGCATAAGCAAGCCGATGAGGGTCCATTACAGTCCAAACTTTATGGCGTTTTCATAAAATGTTTACACTTTTCAAGAAAAAAAATTTCTCTTTTGAAAACAACATCAGACTGATGGTAGACTCACTGTGTGTCGACAGCCTGGAGAATTCCCACCAGATGCACTATGGGTGCAAGGGAAACACCAGAAGGTCCTGGGTTGTTTTTCTTACAGTGGTACTGAGGAGCTTGCGTTCAATGATAGGATCATGAATTCATTTTTTTGGACCGCCTTTTAAAAGAAAGGCAGAAAGAATTATAGTCTTTCAACTGTCTGTGTAATTAAAGGCCACTTTCTTGGACATTTTTCCCACGAAAATTTTAAACATGATGAACGTCATACGGTTTAAAGTATTGGCAGAATGTGAGAGTGAAAAAATAAAATGAATTATAAAAATTTTGCCATGTCAAATGGGTTAACAAAACAAAAAACAACACTAGCCTCTGGGTTTGTTTTTGAGTTAAGAGGCTAATGTAGATAGAAAGAAATGACGGCCTATATACTTTCAGGTAAAAAGAATGGTGGAGGTCTCACTTGTCTCACTTGTGTGTGTCAGGAAATGAAGTTTGGCTCTTAAGGTTAAATGCCACAGAAGAGCCATTGTAGCTGAAAAGCTCAGTGCTGGTTCATACTTTGTTGCATATACGGCTGCATAGACAAAGTGCATAAGCTGATTCTAAGTTTATCACCAAAAGTGTTTACAATGGGCCTGATCTGAAGAATCATGTGCATGTGCATTGTTTTCCTGGGGATAAGCACAGACCAGGATGCACTATGCAAAGAAGGCATGCTGATGGAGGAGGTGTAATGCTCTGGACAATGATCTGCTGGGAAATCTTGGGGTCATGGGCATTACTTTGACACGTGCTACCTGCCTAAACATTGCTGCCAACCAAGTACACACTTCATGGCATCAGTGTTTTTACTAATGAGAGTAGCCTGCAGATTCTACAGATTTCCGTGAAGCACATGGACAAATTAATTACTCCGGGCACTTTGGTTTGGGGCACCAAAATAGCTCTCACTAAGACTATGACTAATGAGCTTATATCTGAGGCAACATGCATGTAAATTCTTCCATAAATATAGCAGATGGTGCTATTAAATTAGACAAAATGTTCTTGTATGATTTCATACCTAAATAAATCTAAAGTATTTACATTGCACCATCTCTTACTGTGGGACACATTTAGACCCTGACTGCTCGATTTTCCAAGCCTCTCCTCAAATAAAAATGCAAACCTTAAGAACTACTTAAGAACCACCACTGGAACTTTGACTGTAAACAGGGTTGTGGTATATGAGACCAAAAAAGAAATTTAAGGCCACAAAAACCGCAGCTTGTTTTCTTCCAAAGAGCCTGGGAACATTGTTACTGTAGACAGCATCATGTTCTCCCTTTAACTTCCCGGATTTTGAGCAAAATCTGACCGACAGTGGCTAAAACTGGGTTGTCTTTGGGCCTTCTAGTGGAATAAAGATCCAGAGCTTTCATCTACATTCAAACCACGGAATCAAGCATTTGAAATGGCTTTCCCAGTTATGAAATTAACTAAAACTTCAACAAACATTAACAGATGGAATGGGCTGAAAATGAGAATTAGGTATAGATGAGGAAATAGAGCTTCTTTTTTTTTTACAGAAGTGTCAATGGTCTTTTGTTCAACAATAAAGAAGAAGGTCATGTTGCTTGATCTGCCACATGTCAAAAAAAAGCAGCTATTAGTTTTCAGCAAATAATCTTTCTTATAATATATAAAGAATATAGATGTTACAAATGATTTGGTTTGAACTGTCAGCCAGATAAGTCAATTCAGCCAGGTCGGACACTCCTTTCGTGTTTATAAGACTCCACCATTAAGAAATAATATTTAGAAACACTATGTGAACAATTTGGGGCACCTGATCTTTACACCAACTGGGATTTTAATGACATTGCATTCAAATACGTAGAATTTTATATTGAGTTAATCTCTCCATTGCTGCTAAAACAGATTCCACTATTCTTGGATGGCTTTCCACAAGAATCTGTGCCCGTTTATTCTGTAGAGTGTTTAAGAGGTCAGGCACGGATTTTGGACAAGAAGTACTGGCTTGCAATCTCCATTCCTTTTCATCCTAAAGGTGTTGGATGGGGTTGAGGTCAAGACTCTGTTCGGGCCACTCAAGTTCTCCCACACTGAACTCATCCAGCTGTGTCTTTGTGCACAGGGGGACAGTCATGCTGGAATAGAAAAGCTTCTTCACCAAACTGAATTGAAAGCATGTCGATGTCCAAAATGTCTTGGTATACTGAATCATTAAAACGGCCCTTCACTGGAAGTAAGGGGTCTAGCCAAAAACCTGAAAACAGGTGTGTCCCAAAACTTGTGTCAATATAATGGAACGATAAAAAATTATTCACCAAATCAGTGGCTATATTGTGCTTTTTTAAATTACTTTGTAAGGAGTAAAAGAAAGGCATGGAAAATTCCTTCATCATCCTTTTCACCATGAAACAGCCTGTTAATTGTCTGCCCAGGACAATAATACCACACAGTGGCAACTATCTCTCTGTACTCAGCTTTCAAATCCACGTCAGTACACCACAGTCAGGAACAAAAAACAGATGCGAAATAGTGAACATGATGATGAGAAACTCCCTCCAGTTCACACACAGTAATTAATCCTTCTTTAACTTCTGCACTGCAACGTCAGACTCCTCCCACACACAGTTTTCCCCACCCGTTTTCCTAGCTGCGCTACGATTGGATAATATTTGTTATTATAGGGTCAGAGGCGGGACTTTACACAATACTAGCAAACAATTTCTCAGAAGATGGGTGCTAGTAGCCAATCTTGGAGGAGGAGGTGTGGCGTTCTGGAATAGAGGTGTAATAAAAAACAGCAAGGTTTCATACGAACTCTAAGCAGTAGGAAACTGGCTTTTTTCCTTTTTCCTCAGGAAATCACATGGAGGTGTCGGTGCACTCACATGACAACCTGGACTATGGAAGGAGACATAAATGAAGGTAATTCGGAAAGGAAATTTCACATTTAGTGAAAAGCGTTTTTGCGATTATTTTGGCATAAGGCTTTGGAGTCAGTGGCTTTGGATTCTGTGGATTTTTCTGTGGCTCGAGAAAACGTCAGCACAATTTTACTCGTTTTAGTGCACCGTGTTGGACATGGCTTATAATTCTCGTTCTTATATGGACGAACATAAGAAGAGATAACACAGCACACGCCTTGTAGAGCTGAGGAAGTGGGAAACCGCTCTCCTGACATTGTCACAGTTTTCACCTGTTGAGCAGCATTGGAGATCAGGAGAAACAGGCATGGAGAGTTGGGGATGGCTGGACAGGGTTTCATATGAAATTAGCTATAATGCAGAATACTGAGAGATACTATGACAGAGAAGCACGGCACTATATCCTGATTTTAAAGCAGAATCTCGCACAAAACAATCTGTTCTGGCTGCCCCAGCTGTGTTTTCCAGACTGATTTACTGGCCTTACTGGTTGTCATTCTGTTAGGGTCTCCACTGCCCTATACGTGTTGCCAAGGTTTCCACAGTGGAGATGTATGCTGGCAGGGAAGATCCATTTATGTGAGGCACACGATCCTCCCAACGAAAGAATTGAGGACCTGTTGCGTAACCAGCCATCAGGCTGGCCGTTCAAGTTCAGTGCACAATAATAAGACACATTTACAGACTATCCTCCGTTATGATTGCAAGAGATCGGTTTTGCAAGACTTGCTTTCTTCGCTATAGTAATTCTCCACACTGAGAACTTTATGTAGAGGAGATGGCGCGCTATTTGATGTTCTTGGGTGTTAAGTCCACCTTTGTTTCAATAGCAACATAAACATTAATGGGAACAGAACGTTCCATTTCAAAATTTCTCATGTTGCTGTATACAGAGTCGCTTTACCAAATGTTGAACTCTATTTCTGATTAATTTCAGGTGAAGAGTCTGTAATCTTTTCACCAATCACTGAGGTAGATTTGCTCATTCCTTGTTTTCTTCTGTCTTCCAACTTTAGGATCAGTCCCCCTGTATTACCGTGAAGTGCATCAAGCTGTCAGCACGAGAACAGACGAACGAGTGCAAATCGATGTGTTCCACAGACTTCTCAACAGAACCGATCTTTCGGCCAAGCAACAGAACCAGGTTGGTGGTGCCATACTAATGCAAAACTAATCACTTGACCTGATCGTTTGGAAAAGACTGACGTGGGTGGGTTTGTTTTTACTATTGTGGCTCTGGAGCTGTGGTCTCTTATCTTATCTGTGGAGGCCCAGTGTGGCTACAGGTTTTTTTTTATTCCAGCTAAACAGGAGCTGGAATGGCCAATTATTATCTGAGGCAAATTGATTTCAATGAGGTGGTCAGTGCATTCTTTTTGCTAAGTGTCAAAATGTGGTCTGTGTCTAAGAATCGTAATCTTTATTATGAACTGCAGACACGTGAATACTTGTGACAATTTTATTGACACTCACCTGCAGTCCAGATAACAGACATCTCTGTCTTTTTTCAGATAACAGAACATGTTGATAATGCTGATGGCTTTGTCAGTAAAGTATCCTTCTATAAAGCCTTGGCGCTGATTGCACTTGCGCAACAAGGGAAGCAGCCAAGTCCCAAACTCTTGGAAAACTGCATACAAGGTAAGCGGTGGAATATTTTACCTCTTCAGTGGAAATCCACAAGCCATCTCATGGACAATAGTCCCGGTCACAGGCCGTAAATGAATTACCCCATATAATGTGTCATGTGGTGCTATAGCTTCTTGCAAATGTGGCAGGTCAGCATTCAGATTGTGTTTAATAGTGCCCGGAGTAAAGTTGTGTCCAAAGTACCGATATTTTTAAAAAATCTGGAGTTGTGTAATCACTCCCTTCCACTGCCCCTCCACCAATCCTAAAAGGAAAAAAAACAAGGTCAGCACTTTCGGTGCCTTAGCCTGACTGTACTCCCCTTCGACCCAGTGGAATCCTCAGCGTCACAGGGATTATATTACAAGCTGTTTTGATCCATTGTAAATTTGATATTGCACTTTGTCTCCTCATATTTGTATTGGTTCCTTTGATTTGAGTGCTTGTGGTGA
The DNA here is from genome assembly GCA_037577295.1 of Ladigesia roloffi. Taxonomy (NCBI): domain Eukaryota; kingdom Metazoa; phylum Chordata; class Actinopteri; order Characiformes; family Alestidae; genus Ladigesia; species Ladigesia roloffi. The sequence goes on along the minus strand of JBBKCR010000134.1, from coordinate 7,856,650 downwards.
GACAAGACTTCAAGAACGTTTCCCTCTTGTTTTTAAAAGCAGGCATTGTTTCTGAATTGTGGCTTTTTTGCTCATCTCAGCAACTTCAAGTCAAAAGCCTTTCTCAAATATGCATTATTTTAAGGCCCCTGATGTTATTTCAGGTGCTGCCCATGTGTCAGCTCAGCTGTGTTAGTGAAAATGATGTGTCATGTTTCTTACTGAAGCAGGAGATTTCCTGTCTGACACATGCCGTTTCACTCCACCCAAGCTTCATGTGGATTGTGTGCGGAAGATCTAGCTTTGCATCTCCAAATACAGCTGTGGCATGCTACCACTTTTAAATGTATTATTCTCTAACTTGTTTAAAACTTCTGGCAAACCTGGGCAAACCCAGATTATCATACAGGCATGAATAGCCTTTTTAAAATCTAGCCTCTGGACTTTGTTTGCACTTTTGCAGAATCAGCTTCCCAAATTGTTTAATTTACCCTCAGGATCATTATGTATGCAGTCACAAACCTGTCAAGCATTTAAGACCAAGTAAATAAAGTAAAATAAACATCAGGTGTTCAGCAGTGATGTCCTGCACTAATCAGACCTAATGATTTGCTGTGTAGTTACTTCTGTAAGTCGCACTTGTGTGAACTGTTTGTTTGCACATGTCTGTCAGTTACAAAGACAAATTTGTGTGTATGTATGTGTATGTATGTGTATGTATGTGTATGTGTATGTATGTGTATGTGTATGTGTATGTATGTGTATGTGTATGTGTATGTGTATGTGTATGTGT
>JBBKCR010000134.1:7812990-7844027 GCA_037577295.1 Ladigesia roloffi | reverse complement strand
GAAAACTTTTAAAGTTACGTTAAAACCAAGCACACCATTGTTTTTCTTGTGAAATTCCCAATAAGTTTGATGTGTCATATTACCCTCTTCCTATTAGACGTTGGATCCAAAATGGCTGACTTCAAAATGGCTACCATGCTCACCACCCATCTTGAAAAGTTTTCCCCCTCACATATACTAAAGTGCCACAAACAGGAAGTTAATATCACAAACCATTCCCATTTTATTAAGGTGTATCCATATAAATGGCCCACCCTGTACTCTTTTAATTGAGTAAACTAAAAATACTCCTACATTTATGGGAATGTAGTTATTTGAATATTATTTGTTTATCATTTATAAAGAAAATTTAGGCAGATTCAGTATGCCCTTGTTTAAAATGTGCATGCTGATTTGGTTGTGTGTGTCTAAGAAATAAAAGTAAGCTGGTGTTAACCTGGCAGGATCTGTGTGAGCGGCATGAAAAGGGCATTCTGCATGAGCACCAGAAAGCACTGCAGAAGTACAGCGTGATGAAGAGGCAGATGATGAGTGCAGCTGTGCAGCCGAAAGAACAGGTCTCTGTAGAACAACTGGAGTCTCGGATCGTTCAGGTCAGTCTCCTTACACACACACACACTGAAAATCCGTTATTTTCTTACACCTGTGAAGTTAAAGTTCAAGTTTAATTATATGGCACATTATCATACACACCAGGTCATTCAGTGTGCTTTACAGCAATGGAAATTAAAATAAGGATAGAGAAAAATATGATTGGTGCAGGCCACTACAATCTGTGAAATCTGTTACATGTGCCATCATTAATTCCACCATTAAATATGATATAAATGAAGCCCTTAAGTACTACATGTTCATTCTGAAAATGCTGAAAGTATGAAATGGGATTATTCATTATGTAATATTTATTAATGGGACCAGCTATATGTAGGATTCAAGCCAGAATCAAGTGAGCAGTTCAGCATTTTGAAGCTTTGTATATTAGCCCAATCATGTTCATATTCTACATGTTACATTTGCTTTTGTGTGGACTCTGAGTTTGCCAGAACATAAGTCTCAAGGATTTTTTTTTCAAAGGAGTAGAAAATCCAAATTTTAACTTGGATTACATTTTGTGTAGTCATACCATGCACAATCACGTTTCATGGCATTTTTCATATTCATGCTAAATGTACTAAATGAATGGATTCATGTTTTCCTGAGAGCTGTAGAACTCTCATGGTGTTGAAATGTTTCTTCCTTGGGGCCAGCTTGTCTCTATAGTAACTGAATTTGAGTATTGTAGCATCCTTTTTTAGACATATATTTATATGAATGGCTTATCATCCAAGAACATGTACTGTTCCGTAATTTGTGCTGGTGAACAGCAATCAGCCTGTTCAAACACCCACAAAATTGCGGTGAAGCTGCTTCTTATACTTCATTTATTGCTCCAGTGTAAACGAGTAAAAGAAGTAGTTCCTTGCTGCTGGCTGTTGATTGATGTCTCATTATAATGCCAGAACATTCAGCAGTATTAAGGTTTAACCTCTGCATAATGTGCTGTGATCCGCTGAGTGGCTCATTAAACGAAGGAACATTGTTATTACGAGCTTTTCCTTTTCTGTCATCACTCGCCTTGTGGGGATGTGACAAAAAGAAGGATGTGGGGGGGTTGTTTCTGTGACCTCTCTGTGACCATTCTCTGCACCCTTGCTCCCTGCAGCAAGAGAACGCCATTCAGACCATGGAGCTGCGCAACTACTTCTCGCTGTTCTGCCTGCACCAGGAGAGCCAGCTCGTTTTCACTTACCTTCCCATCACCTCGCACATCCTGGGGGCTTTCGTCAACTCCCAAGTGCAGGGGCACAGAGAGGTGAGGACTGCTGCAGACTGTGGCTGTCTTTTCAAAACATCTGCTTTTTCCAACCATATTTTTGTCTGATACTGATATTTCAATTTCTTTTTGTTTTATTTTATTTCTTTTCAAAGGTACCTTTTGTGTGATGATTATTCAGTACAAAAAAAAAATGACTTTTTATTACTAGCAAGTATCTTGTTACAATTAGGCATGAAGTTAAGTCAGTTTTTTGATGGAAGCAGAAATAAGGGCAACTATATAAAATCACATGATTAGTCATTCTATAGGTCTCTGTTAATGATGCAGACACAGATTTAATTTGGCTTTTTGTAAGTCCAGGATTTAATATGTGATCTTTCTAAGCACACAAATGACCACTTTCATTCATTTGCCGGTAACATTTGCCACTGAATGAATCACACTTGGGAAGATTATCATAAAAATATTTAATGCAAAGAACACACACACACACGCACTATAGAGAGAGAAACCTGAATGTTTAGCTTTATGTGAGTCATGTAGTTTCATTTTTGCCTTTTTTTGGATGTGATTACAGAATGTACTTGGCATATTAATGCCAGGTACAGTGCCATGAAAGTTCTCATGATTTCTTGTCTTTTGCATATTTATCACACTTTTTTAATCTTGATTTTAACATAAGGTGTTGCAGGGAAAACAGTTATCCAACACCAAATGTGGAGGAAATATCATTCTCAATACAACTCCATCAAACAAATAGACTACATTTTTGTGATCAGTCATGACAAGACACACCCAGGGTTGTGGTGGCCTAGTGGGTAGGACATTTGACACTGGAACACGGGGTCATGGGTTTGAATCCTACCTTCAGTGCACCACCACTGGGTTCCTGAGCAAGACCATTAACTCCGAGGAGATTGCCCCCTGTAAGAAGTCGCTTTGAATAAAAGTATCTGCTGAATGACATGAGTGTTCCTACGACAGTGCTGTAACCCGACAGTAACGTAACACACTTGCTTTTCCTGATAATGTTCATAATCAAGAACAGAGGTGTTGTGGTCCAGCATGTTTTGGCGATTTCCCTGCTCAGAAATGCCTTGCCAGTTAATTTTCAGGTGTAGTGAATGTGTTTGAGGGGGAGAACCATCAGACTTTGCTGAACACCGGCCCTTAAAATGTCACATGTTATAACACCAGGGCCCACTGTATACCGCAGTCAAAAGAACTGGTGAAGTATTATAGAAATGTATCAGCCTGGTATAGGTTTCAGTGTCCTCTTTATGGTCTATAACTCCAGCGAACCGGAGTGAGAACTATTTACTCAAATCGGAGAAAACTTGGAACAGTGGCAGACTCACCAAATTCCTCCAAGCGTAATAACTAATCTGTGAGGTCACAAAGGAACGTAAATAAATGCATAAGAAACTGCAGGTCAGTGTTCCTGACTCCAGTGTTAGAATCCCACTAACATAAAAGATCATCTTGCATTTGGCAAAACAACACCAAGATGCCCTGAGGCCTTTTGGAGGCATCTTTTGTGGATTTTGTGGATTTATGAGTTAAATTAAAAACGTTTTGGAAGATGAGGTCCTGTTCCATCTGTTTTAAAGGCAACAGAGCATTCCACAAAATAGCATCATACCAGCAGTCAGAAATGACAGTGGCTGTGATAGTACACAGAATATTTTGATGCTTCAGGGCCTGGAAAACTTGCCATAACTGACAGAACCATGAAATGTGCTCTCTGGCAGGAAGTCCTCCAGAGGAAGGTCCAGTCATCGGTCCATGCTCTGATGCTCAAGTGTGGTTGGGTTATGCAACACAACAACAATCCGAAGCACAAGAACAAGTCCATCTGTGAATCATTCAAAACAAGCAAAACATTTAAATGGCCCAATCTAAGTCCTGATGTGAACTGTTTGGCAGGATCTTTAACAGGCTGTTCGTGCCTGAAAGCCCTGCAGTGAGGCTGAATCAAAGCAATATTGCAAAGAAATGTGGTCCAAAATTCCTTCACAGTGATGTTAAAGGCTGATCTACCGTTATTGGAAGCATTTTGTTTCATTTGTTGCTGCTAAGTATCCCTAGTTTTACCACCTTCATCTGACAAGTGATATTTTATCCCTTTCAAATGATTATTATTTCAAAACTGCTTTCTGTTTCCTCCTATTTTGTTATATTCCAATTTGCACGAGTGTCTGAAACCATATAGTGTGACAAATAAGGAGGAAGAATACTTCTTCATGGCAAAGTACCAACCATTGATCAATGCCTTGTGTTTATGATTAAAGGGAAAAAACAGTACTAAGACACACAGTATATTGTAGACATCATATCTTCTGCTTCAGATCGATTCACACTGGGCAGCTTGCCACTGTTGTTCGCTTTTGTTTTCTGCTTGTATGGTCTCACACTGTTTTCATCATTAGTCACAAATTATACTAATGAGAGGGTTTAGCTAGTACAATCTGAACAGATAATGCCATTAGCGAATACATGCTATTTAAAAAGACCTGATAAATAATGACATTTAATTCATAAGTAATGCTCTTCCTGTGTTGTTGGTTGAATAACTAGTTTTATTTTCCCCCCAAAGAAAATATTATGGTGAATTTGATTCTAGTCTCTGCACCTCTGAGAGCTGGACTGCTTTCAGGGCTGAAAACTTTTCCACTGATTGATTCACAGAATAGCCAGTGTGGATATGTTTTTAATATTGGAGGAATGTACACCTTCTTCAGGTGCAATATGATTTTTGTTTCTGAGGTCTTAAGGTTTTGTTTAGTTTTCAGTATTTTTTGTTTAAATCACTTCTGGGCTCAAAGTGTAGGTTACAGAGATTGAGTTGGCTTAGATAAACAAGTTTACTTTTAAATGTTGTCAGTTCCTTTGATTTTATAAGCCAATTGAGGAGGTCATGTGGAACGTTTGTCTGTTTTAAAGGTGTTTCCGTCTGAAAGAGTAGTTATTTGGCAGGCTGAGTGTAATCTTGACTGCACTCTGGGGGAAAAAGGGTACTTTTGATCATTGACTCTATTAATTTGCTGACATTAACATGAACTTTCCAACAATTACAAGTCCAGTTACAGTTCTTTATGCTTTGCCTCTTGTCTTTATCCTTCTCCTCCTAGATGGGCCAGGTGTGGAACAACCTTCACTCCAAACTGAGCGGTCTTTTCCCCAGCAATAATGGCCTTCAGTCTCCTCCCCTCACACCGAAATAGGCGTCGTGCCAAACCGAACCCTGCTTGGACTGCCAGAAGCTCCTCCAGCAATTTCCTTCCTTTCGTGTCACTTCCAAAAACACTACTATGCATTTCATGCAGATGGGGATTCGAAGGCTCTTCTCTGTTATTGTGCTCATTTCCACAAGGATTTGCTGCATGCATGCAGAGGGCTTTGTGTAACTTTTTGATCAGTGCTTAATGCTGAGCTTAATGCAGAGCTTAGCTGCCAAACTGACAACATAATGCAATGGCAACTATAATCATGGGATTGAATCTTAAATGACATCAGGGTCACTGGCCATTGCTTGAGAGTTCTGTATGATAAGGAGTCTGGTTAGACAGGTAATTTTCTTGTCATAGAATAGGGATCGCACATTATATTGCACAGTATCAGTCTGAAAATTCTGTGTGACACATTTGGTGTTTTGGGTGCAATATAACCATGCAGTATGCTGAAAATACTGGATGAGATTTTCACACTTGTGGCCAGAGGAGGACAGTGTTGCTACAAAGAGTTTACTTGCAGTGTCTATATAACAAGTCACTGGTTCCACAAAAATGACTTCTCTTGCAGGAGGAGACCTGGAAAAGTAACTAGAGGCACAATGAAACTACTAGAGTCCTTACTTTATAAAACTGATTTAACAAAAGCTTCATATATTTTTGTAGTTCTCCACTGCTACATTTTCAGTAGACACCCTTAAAGGGACATTTTGAAAAACTAAAATAATACATATTAGTTTTATACCAGATGTATTAGCTACCGGTTTCTCTAACTGTTAAACTGTGAAGTATTTGTTGTCGCTAAGCCTGAGCCCAAAGCTGGAATACTATTCTCAGAACGGCTACACATATTGCGCAGACATATTACATGCATATCGGCAGTAGAATTGGCATCTTTGTAGAATCTGACATACCAAAGAAATGTTTTAACCTCTCGCTAAATTCCTTACATTTGAAGTAAATCCACCTGAAGACCAATTAATCTCAAATGCCTGGTGTTAAATGTTGTAAATATTGTTGACAAATTGTTGTAATTCATGAGACTTTATAGTTTACTAAAGCAGAAAGAGATTTAACAGTTTACCTGTATAACATGGCATTTTCATCACACTACTTTATACTCAACATATAACACAATATTTTGACTATGACGTAAGAAAAGAATTAGCAAAACATTTTTATGTCTAGTTTCAATATCTATCTGCTTTTAGCACATTAATTTTACAGGAATATTTTTGATGGCACAACTACTTTTGCAAACAAATACCATTTTTATTGGCTTGTTGGTTCATCAGCAACATAGACTGCCCTCTACTGGGGAAAATACTTGTTAAAGGCATACTGTGGAGTCACTAAGAGATAAAAATGTTCTTGGCTGTCCCTGTGACTTCAAATGTTGTACTTTTTTGCTAATGAACAATAAAGCAACAAATGGATCAGTTTCTAACACTATTAATGCAGCAGCAGAAATGTTGGAGAAAATAATGTGATAGAAACTATGTCCAGACCTTTAGAATTAAACACAAGGTAACCAGTCATAACAACGATTATTTACATATTAGTCTCAAAGGCACCAAGTAAACAGCCAAGTTATTAATAATATGGCAATGTAAAACCGAATGAAACAGCAGATTACATATTTTCTTAGACATCTTGGCATGTAGATTATAATAATGTAGAAAATTGTAAATTTTTTATTAAAGAAATGTACTATGTTAAAGAGCATGAAAAGTGCAGTCTAATCTGCAAGACTTCAATGAAATCACCCAGTACGTTGGGATTCTGAACTGGTATCTTATGATATCCATACTAGTGTGTGTTAAAAAAAAAAACACAGCTTATAGTCTAGATACCTGCACTGATTTCTTATATACCCTCCTTTGCAGTCAACATTAATCAGCATGAACCTTGTGAATCTACTAGACTCCTGCTGAAAATGCAAAAAAGAACGATGAAACCATTATGGGAAGGACACACATTCCTTTCCTTAAAAAAGGAAATCCTTAGGTCAAAATGTACACAAAGTCATTCAGAGAGGTGGAATGGTGCTCCAGATTCAGAATTCTTCACAGCAGTGATAGTGGTGAAGCCTTCAGAGGCATTCAATGCAACTCAAAGCTTCCTCACTAAATGTTCGCAAGCTGAGACAAAACCTGAAACAAAAATCCTTTCACTGTGGTTCATGCACAGCACAATATCTCCCCCTTATTTTCCAGATTTAACACTATTTCACCAACATTCCAAATAAAAACTAAATTACATGTAGGTTCACTGTTCGATTTGGATTGCGAATTACATGGCAATATTTATGCTAGTGAAAAAAAAAAATCTGAGTAGGTGACTTTTCTCTACAATGCACCATTTAACATCAAACAACCCTACTTTAATAACATTTCAAATATTTAATCTATCCAGGAATATCAAAGAGTGATTCCTTTAAATTTTGTGATGCTGTTCCTCTGTTTAAATTAACTGCACCTGTGTGTGTGTCACTTTGGTGACTTGAGTACAGGTGATCTTGATATGAGCTCATTGCTGCAGCACATTCCCTCAGCAGAGTGTGAATGGGGCTGTCGCTTCCTTTTATTCTCAAAGATGACAGTCAATAAAAGTGTCAGAACCTGATCAAAGCTCCTGCACCTCGTCCAGCTTGTGCTCCAATATCACATCGTGACCCTGGAATTTGAAGTAGCCCAAGAACTTTCTCTTCTGCAGCATCAGTGGGAACCACAGAATGTCATCTGCCCACATTTCACCAAAGGGAATTTTATCAAGGTCAAACCACTGAGGCCTCATTTCTAAAATGGAAAATTGGAAAAGATGAGCAGTGTGTTAGTATTATAATGATTCTAACAACACATTTTACAATGGAAGCTCTACAGTAATGCAGTGTTCAGCAGAGGTACCGTCTGATTCAGTGGGTTCGCCGGTAAAGGTATCCGCTCGGAATATGTGGACGTCCATCAGCTCAGTTTCGCCCACAAATTCAAATGTGATGTTTCCAATCTTGTGTAGAAAATCTACAGTGAGACCACTTTCCTCCAGCAGTTCCCTGAAGAGTGACGTGACAGCTGAGTTAATCCACCTCAATTCCAAACTGGAATCACTTGTTTTATTAATTATGTTACTTTATTGAATCGTATTTTACAGATATTAAATATGTAGGCTACTGTAAGCAAGAAAGTACAGGGTGGGGCATTTATATGGATACACCTTAATAAAATGGAAATGGTTGGTGATATTAACTTCCTGTTTGTGGCACATTAGTATATATGAGGGGGATTTTTTTTTCAAGTTATGTTAAAACCAAGCATTCAATTGTTTTTCTTGTGAAATTCCCAATAAGTCTGATGTGTCACATTACCCTCCTCCTATTGAAAAAAATAAAATTGGATCCAAAATGAAGCTTAAATTAAATGACAATGTAACGTAATTGTGTTATAAACTGATGCTATCTGCCTTAATATTGGCCATTACTTTTAACAACTGGTGGTCATTTTACTAGAATTTTATACTGTAGGTAACAGATCTTTCTCAGAAAATCTTTGCAATTTAACACATTCCTGAGTAATAAATAACATTAATGTTTACAAGCTTGTTCAACAAATTTTATATGACTGAAAAAAATGATTGGAATAATTGTGTAAATGAAATGCAAAACACTTTTTTGAAGCTACCTGTTGGCCAGCACTATATAAATTAATGTTGTTGTGGTTGTTGTCATTATTTGCCATAGTGTTCTGTGCATTAAAAAAAACTTTCAAAACAATACAGTGTGCAGTAAAAAGCTAATTAAATACTTACAACAAACCATACAGGCAGTTTATCTTACATTTTTGTAAAAACAATATTATAAATACTAATGATTGGGTGGGTTTATGTATCCAGAAGAATTTCTTTCTTTTTCCCACCTCACTATGCCTTATATATGTATACCTTCTAGCAGCCTGCTCTATTGTCTCTCCTGTCTGGACTTTACCACCAAAGCCATTCCATTTGCCCGCTCCAAAGCCCCTCTTCTTCATGCCAAGCAGCACCCGCCTGGGTTCCACCACAAGAACCAGAGTGAGCAGCTTCTTTGTGAACATCCCTAATAAAAGATGAACATGGTCACTTCCACGGCCAATGACTACCGTGACTACTGCTCACACTATATGGTCAGTAGTATTGGGACACACCTATTTGGGCTAGGCCCCTTACTTCCAGTGAAGGGCTTAGTCTTAATGCGTTAGCATACCAAAATATTTTGGACAACGCAATTATTCAAATTTGTGGCTATATCTTGGGGAAGTATCTTTTCTATTCCAGCATGACTGTGCCCCGGTGAGCACCATAAAGCCATAGTTGGAGTGGGAGAACTCGACTGGCCCACACAGAGCCCTGAGCTCAACCCCATCCAACACCTTTGAGATGAACTGGAACGGAAATTGCGAACCAGACCTTCTCGCCCAACATCAGTGCCTGGCCTCATAAATGTCCTACACAACGAATGGACAACAATTTCTGCCGAAACAGTACAAAATTGTGGAAAGCACTGGTGCAATGGACAGACGTCCCTATAGTTTTGTCATTATAGTGTAGGTTTCTTCTTCTGCAGTGACTTCTTGTCAAGCAACTTCTCCGGGACCAATCAAGTGTCTGATTTGGATTTCTGATTTTTACAACCTACTGAAGGGACCACACATTCCACTGTTACGTTGTTCTAAACGAATAGTTCTTAATTCTCATTATTTCAGGCACGATGTGATTCTGCAGTATCACTGGGTTCTCCGAAAGTCTTAAATATGATCATTTGTTGACAAACAAGCTGGTTCATAAAAGTATATAGAATAAAAACATTCAGTTCCAATCTCTTACTTGTGTGAAGAACCGGTACAAGCGTGCTGTGAATAAATGACTCTGTTTAAACAGTTGAATTACAGTAAAATATTATTTAAACTACAGTACAGCAGTCTGTTCCATTCCCGCGTGCGTGCTCTGAAGATCACGTGACACAGATAAGGTTTTCTTTCACTGTAGAGTCGTATACCATTATGATGGACCTCACACATACATACACGCACCACTGTGACCGCGGCGCATTTTATTTAGAGATCTAAGCAGAGATGAGGCTATGGGTCCAGGTGTTACATTGAAATAAACTCGGCCGGAATTTATTGGAATTGATTACAATAGGAATGAAAAGAATGAAAAACAATAGGAATGAAAAAGAATTTCAGTGGCAAAAATAAACAAACAAAATATAATTATTTATTTAAATTAAGTTTTGATATGTGAATTAAGGACTGAGGAGTTTCCCATTAAGGTATCCATTTCATGGATATCCATTCATGAAGGTTTGACACCGGGAACGTTTGACATGCTACACTGGAAGTTCGACATGTGAGTTTGAGTGTTATGGGTGGTTGTTGTGAGGCCTGCATGTTACTATAAATCATGTGGCAATGTCTGTCTCTGTCCAGACTGCGTTTTCATACTTCGGCGGCTGTGCTAAAGAAGGCTAATGTGCAGCTGAAGAGTCGGAGTGGGGCTGAGCAGCGCTGGGTGATGCGGCAACTTAAAGATCCTTTCGTTAAAGCTGCGCATTCTGAAAACTACCGCTGCAGGAGCGCATTCAAACTCCTAGACATTAACAATAAGCACTGCCTGCTAAAACCAGGCTTCAGTGTCATTGACTGCGGGGCTGCACCCGGAGCCTGGAGCCAAGTAGCTGTACAAGCGGTCAATTCAGCCGGGCTGAGTGAGTTAATCGAGTTTTTACAGCTTTATTGCCTTTTAATGGAGCTCTGGGTGTTTAGAAACTGAATGGAACACCAGTGAACGAAATGTTAGATTGTTAGATACAAATTTTGTAAAATACCTCCTGATAGTCATATGTGAACACATGACACACTTTGAACAATGTGAAATTCTTTCTCTGCTTTTAACCCATTCACGAAGTAAAGCAGTGATCAGCCAGCTGGGAGCAGTGTGTGGGGACGGTATCTTGCTTGGTGGTGCCACTGGCAGTGCTGGGATACAGACCTTCTTCTGATCACAAAGGCAACACCCTAAGCACAAGGCAGCCAGCTTCACCTAGTATGTTTCAGCAATGCCAATAAGGGTGCAGTTTTTTTCGTTGTGTGGCTCTTTACTGTTGACAAGCTATAATAGAATTCGGCAATAATCTTAAATTGGGAGTACCCAAACAGGGACTTGAACCCTACACCCTCATATTTTAAGCTCTACTTAAAATAAATTCCAGGCCACAGGGTTGTGTCAGTAACGAAGGTACATAACCTACATTATTGTATTGTATTATTACATGAAGGTGACATGATCTGCGAAGTCTGGTTTGTAATACTTGATGAGAAGATAACATGAGAACTCCATCACATCATTAATAAAGTCTGTAAAAAATTTATTTTACTAATTTTAAAACAATTGTTAGTATGGTTTGAATCGATCTTTATAAAAGTGGGGATTGTGAGATGGAGTAATATTCTATTGACAAAATATCTGTCAATAATGAACGTCTTGCATTTCCTTTATGTCAACAATGTGTGAATTATATCAGGTTTTAATGTACAGTGTGGTCACACTGTAACATATTAAGCTGAATTTAGAAGCATCTACTAGTAAAAATTGACTCCAGACCTTCCACGGCTTGTAGAAGTTTTTTTATATTCTATATAACAAAAAGACTGTACTACCACACCAAAAGTTCGCTATTTTGTACTGCCCTAATTTTGTGTCATCCTTTGTTGCTTACTTCATAATTACCAAGCACTATGTCCTTTTGTGCATCCTAATGATCTTGTAGAACAAGAACAACAATGGAATCTGAAAAGAAGCAAGTTTATTGCAAGAAAATGCAATAGTTCATGTGTTGGGCCAGAAACAAATGGGGCTAGTTGTTAATCAGCACCTTCTTAACCAAATCACATTTTTCTCAGTTTTTGGTGACACTGCTGTTGTTCGTAGGTCTACAAAAAGCTAAAATAATCGGCTTCTCACTTCTTAAACGCAGATAAACCACATGGATGCCAAAAATATTACTTTCATACCTTTTGTTTCTATCCTTACTAACCCATTTGCACCTGGCGCCCCTGGATGTGATTATGACTCTGGGTTTGGCTGATGTATTGATACAGTTAATCAGACTGGTATTAGGCATTTTTGTAACCATTTTTACAGTCTAGTTCAATACACTAGCACATGGAAAGACTACATATCCATTTTATATGAGCGCTGTTCAATCAAGGTAAAAAAAAGTATAGCTTTTACCCTCCAGCGTCTTAAAAAAAACAAAACAAGAAATAACAGTGTGAGTCAACAGAAAAGGGTTCAGTAAAATGGCTGTAATACCACCACTTACACATGAAATAGTGGTAGTTACCCAGCTGAACACAAAGCACAGATGTCCCCCAGTTTTGCTCTTACAGACTCTCCAGAGCCATTTGGACTTCTAGACCAGCTTTTAAAAAGCAAATCTGTATTAAAAGTGAACACCACCGACACTAAATTGACAACAAGCCATAAACATCTACATAATGCAGAATGTGCTGTTGTTTGTAATCCATTTAGAATAGACCCTCTCTCCTCCAAGGGCAACACATTATCTGTTGCTGGTAAAGAAAATGACAAGACAACATAATTATATGTCATGAGTCAATAAAGTGTAAGCAATTTACTGCAGTGACAGTCAATGTAATGTGTTTTAAAAAGACTCAGAAGCACTGACAGTATCCCCATTCTGACACGAGGCCAAGTAGCATACAGATAAGATAATAACATCTCATAAGACATTCAGAGAGCCAAAGGACTGCCTTTCAAGTACTCTGACAGACACTAATATACACTTTACATCACAGGTCAAGTTTTGTTTAGTTTGCGGGTTTAGCAGAGTGGACTATTGTTTTTGACGGTGCAGCTAGCATGTAGGTTGTGTCACATTCTGTATGCACAACATTTTAATATCAAGTTCTGCTTTAGTATTTAGTACTCTAAAGTGCCTGAGGACATTGGAAATTGTTCCTTTATAACAAGGCCTTTGTTGTCACTACTTAAAGGGAGAGTCCACAGTTTTTTTTCTAAATTCTGCATAACCAATCAGTTTGGATGTAAAAAAAAAAATAATCCGGAGAGTAACTTGCTGTTCCTAACTGCTAGTGTCATGCTGAGATACCCTTGAGCAAGGTACCGTCCCCACGCACTGCTGTCCGGGCTCCTCGCTGGCAGCAGCCCACTGCTTCACTTGGTGAATGGGGTAAATACAGAGAAAGAATTTGTACTTTTTTGAATATACATGTGAAGTCTTCTTCGAAATACAGAGTTCTAGGTAAAACCTCAGAATTGTTCACAATATCAGTGAGAGGCATGAAGTTCAAGTGTTTAATTTGACTAAAATCTACCCCACAGAAAGTTGTCATATCAAAAGCTCGCAAATACACGGCCTGATGCCTGAAAAAAATTTTTATGATAGTTTAGAGAGGGGCTTTTTGCCTAACATTTGATATGCCATTCATTGCAGAGAGGTATTATATTACACAGAATCACACTTGCAGTTTTAGTGGTGAAATATTACTGTGAGCAGTGTGAAGTTTGTGTGGGTCATTGTTATTTATTTTTTTTTCCTTTTACTGATTTTGTCAGTACCTTCTGCTATCCACTCTGTATAGACAAATAATACAAAAATATAAATATAGACCTCTGTGGGACTAATAAAAGCTTGTCTTATGTTATCTTACTTACTGACATGCTACATACTAAATCATGTTCAACAATCACATATCTGTGCTTTATTATGTACATCTGTGCTGTATTACCTTCATGAGTGTCGCTGTAGAATTCACATTCCACTGAAAAGTATAGTAAAATTGTTTATTTTTAGAATGTCATTCCTTTTCTGAAAATCCCACTACTGGGGCCTGAGATTCAATCAGAGGACGTGATTAAGGGGAAGTGCTGTTGAAGCAAATACTAACTGTCCTGCATACATATATATTTATTCAGATTATGACTGTTGTCAGAAACTGAAAACTGAAATATAGAGTTTTTCCTCAGGTCATTTTGATCAATATGTGGGCGCAGTGGCAAATAATTAAAAAGCTCCTCTGATGACTTCATGCTTTGTAGGTGTTTCATTAGTATACTGTCAAAGCATCTTTTTAAAATATGAACGGAAGTCACATTAAATATACTATATATATATTAGCCAAAATGCCTTCGGTTCCAGTTTTCATGAGACCAGCATCCCCAGGTGATTTGGTTAAGAACACCAGCCGCCAAAAAAACAGTAGAGTTAATAAATTGATTCTTTCCGTGTTTTGTTATTGTAGGGTCAGAGGCACCCAGAGGAAGTGTCATTGGAATAGATCTGCTACACATTGCCCCTCTGGAAGGTGCCCATTTCTTGACCAATCAGGACGTCACCAACCCCGCCACTCATACAGAGCTGCTGAAGCTTCTTCCTAATGCCCAGGCTGATGTCATCCTCAGTGATATGGCACCCAATGCCAGTGGGTTCAGGGAGCTTGACCACGAAAGACTAGTGAGCATGTGTCTGACACTCTTGGAGCTGGCTGATAAAGTCCTGAGGCCGGGGGGCGCCCTGGTGTGTAAGTACTGGGACGGAGCCCTCACACATAAGCTCCAAGGCGCCCTTGCTCGTGCTTTTCAGGACGTGAGGACTGTGAAACCCAAAGCAAGCAGGAAAGAGTCAGCTGAACTTTATTTCCTGGCCAGGACATTCAGGAAAACATAGTCATTCTGCTACATGCTTCTTCATTCATAAACAAAGTTATAGAACAACATACAGAGCCCAATAAAACATGTACAATCTGACATTGGTTTTCTAAGATTATTTATACCCATCCTGAACACAATAATGAGAAAGGCCTTTCCAATTTTTCTGCCTCTGGACTATGAGGTCTTGAGTTCAAATCCCACCTCCGGCACCACCACTGGGTCCCTGAGCAAGACCCTTAACCCCAAGTTGCTCCAGGGAGACTGTCCCCTGTGGTTAGGGAATCGAAGTTCCTTTGGATAAAATGGGTCTGCTAAATGCCGTAAATGTAAAAATGTCCATAAAATAATGGAATACCTTCACTTGGGTGTGTCCCAATTTTTAGTAATGTTCCACAGGTGTTGGAACTTGTATTTGTTATAGTAGGCTGTTCTACTCACTGGAGGCACATGTTTGATCTGTGCCTTGGCTATTTACCAAACCGCGTTGCACATGAAAGAGAACGTATCATATATATAAAAATACCCCATATTTTTAGAAATCTGTTATGATTATCATTTCACTCACTAAACTGTCATGATTTGTTTTATATGACCATTTTATAACCTCTCCAATGGGGTGTGAGCATGGGTGCAATGCAGTGGACTTGAGCCCCGGCGAGTCCCTACTTTGCGCCTGTAGATTTCGGTATAGCAACAAAAATAATATCCAGTAATTGCTGCTGCTGTAGCTTGGCTTCCATATATGGACTGTATGAACTGGTACATTTTGAATTTGGACAATGTGTACAAACTTCATCAAACTCTTAATATTCCCAAAAAATTAGGATTTGTTTCTTCATGGTAGATATTGTTCAGTCTCTTTCATTGATATATGTCATAGAACGCTGCTCTATTACTGGCAACCGCACTGCAGTGTTTTGAGCTTCAATCACAGGACATTTGGGGGCTATAAAGCACTGAGTGCTGTTGGAGCAAATAATAACTTCCCGGCGCGTAGCTGATGTAGTAATTCTGATTCCGACTGTTATCATCAGAAGCTGAACACTGACATTGAGAAGTTGGGCAGCTTATTCCTCAGGTCATTTTGATGCATTACTGAGCAGCACAGTGCACTGAAGTGAAGCGGTCAACAGTTCTTGCACTGACTAAGTCATCATTTTGATAAAGTAAATATGTATGTATTTAGTATTCATACGGTTGAGGCATTCTTTGGGAAAGCATGCTGACTTGATGAATAATGCACATTTAAAACATTTCATCAGATGAGTGCAAGGCTGTGTTGAAATTCCGTGTGGTTCCTTTTTTCTTTTTGATAAGAATTGTAAATCCCAGGAGACCTCAGGTAACAGCATTAGCTACAAACCAGAACTGTGTTCTAGACTTTAGCCAAGTCAACACTGTGGCAGTCTGAGATGTGGAGTTTATTTTGGCAGCAACTGGCCCTATTCCTGGGGTGTAGGCTCTCAGTAGATGGGCTTTTTCTCCCTCACAGAGGAAAGATTGTTGGTATTTGTGGCGCTGACCTCCTGTAGTGGGAGAAGAACTGAGAGGCAGATGTGACTAAATTGGTCTAAAAGCAAAATTGTGTTCTGAAATTAGCATACCGTAAAAAATAAAACACGACTATGCTTGTCTGCTAATAAACTGGCTTTTGGCATGAATAACTTACAAATCTGAGCTCATTATGTTTGTAGAAATACAGCCTGCCAGTGGATGGAGCTCTTGAGTTGTCAAGATTTGAATGGTGTACGGACTATGGATAGTCATTTTGAAACACATAAATACACCGCTGTAGAATCATTCATAGTGAACACATACTGACAGTTTATGAACAATGCACATTTAAATCATTTTATCACACCTAGACTGAGCTGAAATTGCGTTGAGATGCTTTTTTTGATGGAACTCTTGGGCTATCTGTAGCTGAAGGCATGGAATCTGAAAGAGGAGCAGCTTGTACGTCGGATCCACAGTAGAATGTGTAACTACTGCTGTGTATGTAATAGTTACGCCTAGGACTGGGTCATTAATGTTTTTGTGTTTGAATAGTTTTGCTCTTCTAAAATCTTTTGGATCTAGAAATGCTCGGTAATGCTCAGTAACAGCAGCTAATTAGCAGTTTTCCATATTTGATACTGCATTCATTTTGTGTCTCCCTAATAGGAATGCCAAATTGTTTTCAGGTTGAAACGCAGATAATCTGTTTTGCAAGTCGTGTAGAAATGTGCAATCATTCTCTCATTATGAGCTTATGAGCCGGGAAGTGGATGGATAAGTGAGCCGTAGACAGCATGACTAATGAGAATGCTTTGTCCCTAAAGCAGAGCTTTTCCAGAAATATCACACCATGTCTGTCTCAACCTGATCATAACCTTCAGGTAAAATAACCCAGCTGTCAGTGTTGAGATCCAGGAATTCCACACAGACGTGCTATACTAGCATAGCTCTAGTACATAAAAACAGTAATTCCTTCATTGGGCTAGATGTCCCTTTTGGACATCACCATATACATTAAAATAAACAAATTCTTGTATTTTGTAGAGACGATGAAGATTTGAAAGCATTAAAAGAATTAGCTTGAAGACAAACGAAGGAAAATAATAGTTACAAATTAGCATTATTTAAATGACATAATGCTAATTGGTGGCTAATTGGTGGCTAACTGTAGCCTGTAACATGTGCACTAATCCTTTACAAGATACAATTTACAATTTGATGCAAACTGTCCATTATAAGTTGACACTTTGCAACATTTCAGTGCGTATGTTAAATTATATGGGTTATACCAAGAGACAAAGCCTGATGAGCAATCATGTTCTTTTTTTAAGAATGTCTTCATTTATCTTGTAATGAAGTTTTTAACAAAGATTTTGAATGGCACTGTATGGTCCCCTACTATACAGATAAGAGCATCATTTGATCTTAAATGAGATGTATTCACTGATAACAGATATAGTCAGCAGGTACAAATGGTTTAGATTAAAGGGTCTTTAAGAGCATTTAAAAATAACTGCAATAAGAACGACTGTTGCATTCTAAATTAAATCTTGCTAAGCAGGGCAGCTCCTACCTTTAGAGCAACCTCTAAAAACAAATAATGTAATTGAGCTCATTATAATGATAATTTATCCTGATTATCAGGGGTTGAGTTATGATGACCTTGATATTAAAACTATTCTCGCTCTTAATTTTCTGTCTCTTCTTTCAGCTTCATCATATAACAGAGTCTCCTCTGTGATCTTCTTGAACTTACTGACGCATAAATTCCCGGTGCCTGCCTTCATTAAAAGAGTCTGATGTCTTACATCTTCACAGATATTTCTGGAGATGATCCAGGCCTGCGCTTAGGGGGGAAACTTTTCTCACAGCTGATGGCAAAGTGCCTCAGCGTCCAGCCATATGAAACTTGGCACACAGTCTTACACAGGATGCATCTTATGAGATGCTTCTTGACTAAAGAACAGTTATGAACAGATATATACATCGATCATCCATATCATTTACCACCTACCTTACAGTGTGTAGGACCTGCTCATGCCACCAAAAAAAAGCTCCAAACTGTTGAGGCAGGGAGTCTACAAGGGCTCTGAACATGTACTGTGGCATCTGGCAACAAGGTGATAGCAGCAAATCCTTTTAAGTCCTGTAAGTTGCTAATTGGGGTCTCCATGGATTGCAGTAGTTTGTCCAACACACCCTAAACATGCTTGGTCAGATTAAGATCCTGGTCCTGGAGGCCAAATAAATGCACTGGGCTCTGTGTGATGTACCCTAAACCTTTCCTGAACATGTTTTGTAGTGTGAAAGAGTAACTTTTCTGTGGCTTTGGACCAGTCAGTCTCGTTTTTGCACTCCATGTACATCAATGAGCTCATGAGCTTGTTGCTGGTTAATTAGTTATCCTTCTATGTAATACTTTTGTTTAGCACTAACCATTGCATACACTGCCTGAACTGCTAGACTAGTAATCTAAATATAAAGTCCAAAAATGGGAGAAAAACACTTTTAAAATAAATTGTAAAAATAGTTAATATAAATAAACAACAACAAAACACAAGTGTTAGGACGAAAGGATCAAAATGTGGCAAAACATTTGAGCTGGCTTGTTCAATTAGCCTGAGATGTATGCTTTCTCTCCACACATCCTTTTATCCAAGTTATGTAGTTAATGTAAGTTAATGTAAAGAGCTTGTAAAGTGTTGGGTGTGATGTTCCTTTATACTACATATAACTTTTAGCCCTAAAACTCTCAAGGTTGTTGTTATTTAATATTACAAAATATGGTTTATAAAATGCGTAGTTCTGACTTTCTGGACTCAATGCTTGGTACAAGGAGGCTTCTGGAACTGTATATCTGAAGCAGCACTGACTTCAGTGTCCCCTTTGTTTGTGTTTCCTGCCAAAAGCCTGAAATATAGTATCACATGTAGCTCCTGCAAATATGTCACCTTACATTGGCTAGGCAGCATTATGACAGAAGAACAGACCACTCCAGACACAGCAGGAGTGCCACTACCCCTGAAGGGTGTCAGTGGTGGTCCTACACCAACTGCACGAACAGGCTTTAGTTTTCGACAGCTTGATCATCTCAACTCCTCTGCCTGCACTAGGGAGGTCAGCTGGTGGTCAAATTCTCCATCATGTTCTGGATCCTTCCTGTGGTGAGCAGGTGAAACAAGACAGCTTTCCTGGAAGCTTATTGGGATGTCCTTGGCCAAGGGCCCCAAGTGGTTAATCCACCCTTGAACCAATGTAGCTGGAAGCTTCCCAGGTGACCCCTCAGGAGTGGGAAGATTGGCAAAACCAGGAAGTTTGCTTCTACTGTGGAAAAGCAGGGTACAGCAAATAGCACTGCCTGTCTGCCAGAGCAAAGATGCTCTCAACAGGGGTTCCAACAGAATATGATTCCATGTCTCTGTCTTTGTTACCTTTAAGATTAGTTGTGTTTTATCATTCTGTCTCTTTTTTCTGCCCTTCTAGTTTCTGGGTTGGCCAGAAACTTCATGTACCAACCATTGATTTCATGTCTGTCCACACCTGTGGTTGCTGTAACAGATTTATGTTCTGGTTAATGCCCTGGCAGGTAGCCTGGGCAGCAGTGCCCCCATTATTCAAGCCACAACCCCCTCACCACCTTGAAACCATTCAGTTCCTGGTCCTTCTCCAGCCTCAACACCAGGTAGTATTAGACTGGCACTCCAAAAGTATTCTGTCCAAGTACCCTGGGGCCGTTTGCAATACCTGTTAGACTGGGGGGCGGGGCTACAGTGGTCCTGGCCTGGGACATTCTTAGCTAAGATTTCATCACGGTTGCACAGGGCACGGTATGTTTTCCCTGCTTCTCATCCCCAAGTTAAAGAAAAGTATGCTTGACAGTTCCACTCCCACTTGGGAAGACACTGACCCGGTAGACCTTGACAGCTGGACCTGGCAATTCTTGGACTTCCCTTTCCTGGGTGTCTGTTCGTCTGTATTTTAAAAGACAGGGTCGTCAGAAGCATTTTTTATGTGAAGGGGACATGTTGGGGGTTGGGGTTTCTGTGTGGGGGCAGGGTTTGTGCATGTGGGGGCGGGGTTTGGGTGGCGGTGGAGTGGCTGCATATCTACAAATCTCGTCCTTTTAGGGGGTGGGGGTGTTTGGCCCTGTTAAAACTTGATTCTTTCATTAAATAATTCACTCCACTTCATCGATAGAAGAACACACACCACTGGAAATCAGCTCGTGTTTTCCTCCAACTCGCCAAATGCAATTGAAGTGACTCGTCAGTGCACGAACAGGCTGCTCGGATTACCAGTGGTGTGTGTCCTTCTATCGGTTTTGTGGAGTTGATACTTTTGTGAAAGATTCAAGATTCAACAGCGCTGGTGAACTAATTATTTATGTTAAATGTGTGGGGGTCCAAACGTATAATTATAAAATGTGAAGGGGACATGTCTCCCTCTGGTTGAATGGCGACGATGCCCAATGTCTAAAGGAACAACGAGTTCAGCGTCTGAATTTTTTTTTTCACAATTAACTTCTGCAAGTGTTTAGCCTTATTTTGGCTAGCTAGTATTAAGTCAGTATGAATCAAACATCATAATCTTATTCCTTCTATACTGGGGCTTTTTTTCCGAGTGAGATAACGGTCTGTGAGATTAGTATATTTGCTCAGTGGTAGGTGGAGGTGGTGGAAGCTGGTGGTAAAGATATTTATTCACCCCAAACACACAGATACAGGTGCATGGTGACATAGTCCAAAATCATGTTTCTTCACATTTTGATGGAAGGAATTTACGTTTGATATGTGATGAGTGGTTTTATTTTGATTTTAGGTTGGTTTTAATCTTGTTTTGCACTTGAATATACATAAAATAAAAATATTACAGCCAAATCAGGACAACTTGTATTTGCCTGTTTTTAAACTGATGTTAGTGTTTAACTTGCGGATGAGGACTCAAGTCACCATGTTCTTATCTTTAATAGAGCACATTGTTTGAAATCATAATAACTATAAGCACATAACTCGCACAAAAGAGAAAAATTGGGTGCACCATTTATTTATGACTTATGTACTGAGCTGGGACATGTCTTTTACAAAAGCAAGCTATGAGGTAGAATTTTATTGTCAAATGTACCATTAATATAAACACTAAACTAATCTGACTAAACTTAATTTTATAATTAGGTTTACATTCTTTAAATGTGACACAACCAAGCTTTTCCTCCACCCAGTCATCAGGTTGTCTTATAACGCTGCATGTTAAAAGACAAAAGTCCTCAATTGTCTCATTTTATTCAATTAATCAGCTGCTTAGACTAAGCCTGAATGCACTTTACATGAATAAATGCCCTTCAAATTACCACTGAGCTAATATCCTTGTTAAAATCTGATTAGTACCTAAAATTGAGCTTTTTGAAGTCTGATTATCCCATGAAATGCAATTTTTAAACCTAATTACGAGTGAATTTGCATGCATTTGTGACATGACTGAAAGAGATAGTTCACTTAACATTTTAATGAAATGTGCTTATGCAGCATCTGATGGCTGATGGCTTTTCTGTCACTGTACAGATGTGATAACTTTGTATTTTTAGCCCACTCTTCAACCCAAACCCAAGTTCGCATGAAGCAACCACTGGTCCTTACTGCCCCAGAACCTACAAGCTTGCAAAAATTGATTTTAATATGAACTCATAGAGGTAATTACTTTTTGCTTTGATGTTTAGATCATGCTTTTTAAAATTTTACTTTTCCCATGGTGCTGCATACTAATATAATTGTAGATTCAATCAAGCAATTCCTCAACAGTTGCCTCTGCCATGGCTCATGGGTGCGTGTTTTTTATTTTAAATGAATTTGTTCCAAGAGCATTCCAGGGAGACAGTGTGTTTTCAGGTTAATTTACTTTTTGTTGGGACAGCTGGTGGCTTGCATGTAAATACTAGTCAATTAAGGGGAACAAATCCTTTACTGAGACTTGTGAATACTCCTTCAAATTTAATTATGTAAATGCATGATCACCTTTGTAATTTTACATTCTTTCTTTAAACAGAAACGAAACAAACCCGGAGGCAATGAATAAGTTACTCCTAGAAAGATCCCTGAAAACTGAACACATAATAACTGATGGCTTGTTGGCTGAGAGTTTCACAGTACCTCAGTTACCACAGTAACCCTGCAGGACCTAATATATATATACTTGCTTCACTGAATTTTTGAGGACTCATTTATTGCAGGTACAGAGGTCAGAGATTAGAAGGTTTTCATTGCTGCACCTCATCTTATAGACTTTATTAATGGGACCAAATGAAAACAGCCCACATTACAGAAAAAAATTAGCTTTATGAAAACATTTACAGTTCACCATCCATTTCTCTCCTTATTCCATAAAGGTCATGTATGAATATGCTGAAAGAAGTGAAAAATGTCTGATTTGAATTCATTTATATTGTAATGTCAAGGATAAAATTGTATTTTCAGCTATTTACACTTTATCCCTGTCCATTTATACTGAAGTTGTAATAGGTGTTTCAGCCTGAGATGCTTTTTGAAGGAGTTACTATTTAAGTAGCAGTGGGGAATCAAAGTCTGAGCTCTAATGCAGGCTTTTAGAGTCGAAAGGGTTAAAACCAATGTAATCACAGCATTGATCACTACTGTAAACACATTAAGAATGGTTCGATTTTAACATTGCAGAAATGCATACCGTATTGAATAATGCCAGCATTAGGGCTCCACAGAAAGATTCTTACTGCAATGCGAAAGCCTGTTGGGGGGATGTTCTGTTTGAACATTTCATAGAGATTTTAATAAAACCAAGGTGTCACCGTGAATGCGGCGGTGTCAGTTGGCTGAGGTACAGAGAGAGTATTGGGAAGTGGGGTTGTTTTTGGGAGAGAATCGGGGATGGAATTATTGAGATAGTTCTTGGCTCACAATAAAGGCTTGCTCCTAAATCCCAATAGAGTTTCAGAGCAAACCTTTCACAGATTCTCAATTCTATCAGAGCACAGACTATGAAAGATACAGTACATAGTAAGATCTATTAAATGTGCATGAAATATTGATGGGATACTTGGCAGCAGTGAGCATAAATTGTGACATGCAATAAAGGCTCAGCCAAGTCCACAGGAAAGGGCAAGTCTTTGTTTTGTTTACTCTTACATCATTAAATATGATCCAAAAATAATCTCACATTCTTAGTTCATTTATTTGCTGCTTTTCAATGCATGCATTTTCTTTCTCAGTTATTTGTCTTTCAGTCTATCTGTCCTTTCTTTCCACACTTGTACGTTATATACAGTGATCAGACATTACATTAAAAACATATTTTGCAATTATCCTTTACATAACCAAAATAGCTCTGCCACATTGCATTGTGCGATGTGTATCTGGCATTAGATATAGATCTGAGATGGTGCTCCACAGATTGGACTAGTTAGTCCAGCACATGCCACAGGTGCTTAATCTGATGGAGTTATGTTCCTCAAAGGATGCCTTAACAGTTTTTTTTACAGTATCCTGCTAAAAGAGGACACTGCCAAAAGGGAGTACTGTTGCCATGAACAGGTAAACTTGGTTGTGAACAATGTTTTGGTAGGTGGTACATGTCAATATAACATCCACATGAAAGTCAAGACCCAAAGTTTCCCAGCAGAACATTGCCCAGAGCGTCACACTTCCTTCACTGCCTTCTTCTCATGGTGCTCCTGGTGACATCTCTTCCCCAGGTAAGCAATGTACATGCACCCAACCACCCACATGACATTGACCAAGCCACCTTCTTGTATTGATCCATGATCCAGTGGATAGGAATCATCACTGGCATTCTGAGAAGTCTGAGCAGCCCTTTGGCAGCAAGCTGTGATGTACTGTGTTCCCATAACTTCCTAGTCTTCATTTCCATGTGCATTTGTGGTACTTGGGTACGCAAGACCTTGTCACTAGTTCACTGGTTGTCCTTTCTTGGGCTACTTTTAGTTGGCACGAACCACTGCATACCAAAAAAGCATGTTATGGTATATAGTTATGGTCCTGTCATGCGTTCACCAGTTATTATTCCTAAACCTATCACATCAGGAAACGCCCACAAGACCAGCTGTACTGGAGATTCTCTGACCATTACATTTGACTCTTGTCAAAGTTAGTCAGATCCTCACACTTGCCCATTTGTCCTGCTAAAAACACAAGAGTTTCAAGGACTGACTGTTCATGTGTTGCCTTATACAGCATGTCTCTTGAAAGGTTGCATTTATTAGGTGAGTTTAATATTGTGGCTGATGTTGTGTATTAGTTTCATACAGAGCACAAAGACCTGGTAAACGCCAACACACCTGTATGTGGCTGTTAGGATTTCCAGTATGTTCTCCTCCATTCAAACTATTCTTGAATATTCTACTAAATCCACCTTTTTGTACTATGTTCTCTTCCATGTACAATGTTCTAAAATGTCCTCCCACATTCATAGTCTTCTGGTACATTCTTATATTTTTGCTGTTTTGGAGGTACATTCTTTACTTTCTGTGAGAACATTCTGTTTCTTTTAAAAACATACAACTGCTGCTGACAGGAGAATTTTAGCATTTGTTAGATTGTTGTGCTTCAGCCTTGGAGAGGTGGTGAGGGTGAATGCACACACACAATGGCACAATAAAATGGTCAGTTCTCCTGATGTCTATTGACAGGGTCAAAAAAATAGTTTTTCAAGGTTACAGTTTTAAACATAAAGGCGCCCAAAAGTATTCCTGGTGAAAATACTGTAGAGGAACTAGCTGGGTTCCTTCAGAAGCTGTGCATGACTTTTGTGAATGAGATGTGTGGATTTAAAGACGCACCTCATACATGCATTACGCCAAATAAAGTTTATGCAACCACTATACATCCGATCCAAGAACCAGGTAGGGACTTTTTTAGTTAAGATTTGTTATTAATTTGCCAAGCAATGAACTTGTGACCTATCCAAGGTGTTTCTCTGCATTTTGGCCTGTGACTGCCGGGATGAGCAGTTCAGATAATAGATGAATAATAGACAATAATTCATAGTAGTTATTGGATAATGAGCCTTAAGGTGAATACCTGAAAATGAAGACTAGAAGTTAAGGGGTTTAGGATTTCCTTTCACTCCAGGCAAACTCAGCATACAAATCAACAGGTAACACAACTGACGCGATTTCTACTATTAAGAGTGCTCTGGGATAGATGTTTTTGTGAAGGGAAACACATCAGCCCTTCTCCAGAAGGACAGGGATGGAAATAGAGCATGGATTTGAATATTCATCTCTTCAAACTCGCTGGGTTGCATGTGATCAACAGGCTTGTCTTCAAGTGAGACTCTACACGGCATAACAAGCTTAAAAATCACAAGTAGACATCCTGATAATGTTTCCCCAGCCACTCTGTGATTGCAAATGCACCTCTGACATTAATGTGGCTCTCGCAGCTGCACATGTCCAGAGTAATCAAGCATGAAGCGGGTCTTATAGCCTTGTGAATGAGAAAACGGCATGGTGCATTTGGAGGAGCATAATCCAAAAGACCCCTTTGCATTTTTCATGCATTATCACTACCTGATGAATATATATGTACATCATCTTTCTTCTGGGAGACGTGCATGTGGAGAAAGAAATGGACAGAATAGACAGAATTTCTCTATTTCTTGAGAAGTGATACATCTGAAATAGAAAACAGACTCTTGTCATTCGATTTGGAATTGAGCTGCCAAGTTTAGGAGGGGAAAGAGGGCATGGCGGAGAAAACTCTGTTTGGTTTTCCCATAAGGATGGCGATGCTATTATGAGAAGCACCTGCTCACTCGCACTTCAATTTAAAGAAAGTGGGAATATCACAGATATAAATTTCAGCACACAGGAACCGCCCAGTTATTGTCTTTCTATTACTTTACTTTGCGATATTGTCCTTTACCTCTGCACTGGTGATGGCTTAACTAAGGTTTTAAGAGTTTAACAAATGTTTGAAGATGCTTCAAATTTTTATGTTAAAATGGCAAAAAGCAAAACAAACAACAAAAAAATTTAGATTTGCAGTTTTTCCCATTACTCCAATCAGCCAAGATAGAGTCCAGATTTTACTTCCTTATTTTAGCACTGGAGCTACAAGGCTGATGTTATTAAGAAACACTAGAAATCAATTGTCACAAAAATATATTCTATAAAATATAGCACCAAAACTTCTCTCAACCTGTGTTAACAGTATCAAGCTCTGCATTAAGGTGGATTAGCACTTTTTAAAGTATTTAGAAAATATGTAAAGAGTGCTTTGAAAAAACGTAGGCCTGTCGAAATATACCTAAAATCGAAATGATTTTGAAATACATTGGATTGGTATGGAGCTGTGAGCATTCAGGACACTCCATGGTGGACCAATTAGTCTCCTCAGTTAATTAACCTGAGGTTTGGAGCCACGTCGGTGGGTCAGCAGACGGGGTCTCTAGGTGCGGAACAGGTAAATGAGAAGTTCCAACAGGGCGAAACACAGACAGGGTGACAGATGGTACAAAAGCTCATTCTGAGACATCTCAATTTATTGAAGTGGTACCCTGTCAGCCAAGACAACCTTTATCCACAGGAAAGATGACGGGAATATTATTATCCAACACTCCGTCACACACAATGATTAAGTGGTTTATTCTTTGCATATCTTTATTACTGAGACCTTTCAGTGGATGATAATAATACATAAATAATGATTTTCATAACTGAAATTTGAGAAGACCCTTTCCTGAAATAGACCTTTCTGTAACTGTCATAGGTTTGTCCTTGGACCATGCACTCAAATGCAAACACCCTCATTTAGATGACTGTTAATATTTCTGAGGAACACCAGAACACATCCTCTACAGACAACAGACTAAAATATGTAACTTTCTGGTCATTTTATATTAATGTATAAATTATGTTCGATTCTCCATATAAAACTCATATGTGCATCAGTGTGTAGACAATGCACAACAATGTTCATTTAGAAATGAACAAAATATGAACAATTCATTCAATTCGGGGATCCCACACTTTGGCATACAGCTGTAACTCGTAGGCAAGAACAACTCAGGAGCCTTTCATTTTAAGAGTGTACATGTGTTGCTTAATTGGAATAAAGAAACCTAGTTTCATAATATTAACCTCATGACTGAGTCTTTGTATTCTTAATACTGTTGGCTGCATCCTTGCAGTTGGGAATAACTTTGCATGCACTAGTGCACTGGATCTCCAGATCTCTCCTCTCACAAGTAACCCTAGGCCTGGCTGGTTTTATTTTTAAGAATGTTATTGACACCTTGCAGAAGCAGACTTGAGTTCATTGCCTCCACGTCGGCTCTTAATTTCGGTAAATGATCCCTGTATATCAAGCCTGCGCCCCGTGGAGCCCAACACACCCACTTAGCGTTTTCAGTTCTGGCTGAATAACCCTGTGGCTTGCTTAAGAAGCCAAGGCGGAGACTGGGGAGTCTTTTTGGGAGCTCACGGTCATTAATCTTTTTAAAAGATGCTGAAGGAATCGGGCTTTGACAGATCGCTGCAGTCAGGTCTATGGAGGTCTCCAGCATAGAGAGGCAAGTTTGTCACATGCCGGCAGGGGCACCATTAGGGAGGGGCGAACCCTGAATGATTCAGAAGGTCCACCGACGGGGGAACTGAAACATGCCAGGGATGAAGCTGTAGATGCAATTTTTTACTAATATTATTGTATGATATTTGTAAGCTTTTCTCAGGGGGGCCAAGATTTATAGTCAGGCCTGGGCTTGATATCCACAGGCAACCTCTCCTGCTCAGAGAGGTTTTGCAATACAATGTAATAAAAAGTGTGGTGTAATATTATGTTTACCTAAAAGCAGCTACTTGGTAATAGGTCACTGCTACACAGAAAACTGTTCATTAGTTAGTCCGAAGCCGGTTTGAAATTGCAATGAACTTTAGAGTATTTTTAAATGATTGTTTCTGCAGTTATATTTCCTGGCTAAAATACACTAAAAACCTTACAAATAAATGACTGTAATTGGTTGAATAACGACTTGCAGACAACCAACTGGATGTAAGCTACTGTTACTTTGTTAACTGTGTTATATGTGAAAGTAAGACTGTGAAAAAGAAATCACTGATTGGTCATAACACAGTTTCTACACTACTGTAGCAGTTAGTAAAGTCAAGGCACACTAATCAGTGTGACTTGGCCATGCGCTGACTTCTTTCAGGAAACCTCGGATTTCCGGACGACAGCCTGCTAAAACTACACATTTCCACACATTCACCCACACTTGACTCATCTTCACTTGCATCCATCTGCACCGCTTATTAACCTTAACGTCATGCACCTAATAACCCCACAAACTCCCATACTTACAACACCACTGTAGATGATCTTATATGTCCGATCTACCTCTCATGCCCCGATGGTGGGATGTTTGCTTCCACAGTTCTAATTAAATCCATTCTTTTCTCTACTGGTGAAATATTCATTAGGCCACTGAGTACAACACAATCCCAAAGCTTGATCGACCCACCCCGGTGTAAACAGCTGAAGAGATGTTCTTTTTCATTGAATCCTTCAACATTATTCTACTATATGCCTTTGCTTATTGCAGTTAAATAGGTTGGTATTAATTTAATCGGTCAACCGGGCTTGTATCCACAATGATTTGGGAATGTCTTTAGCAAACCTCCGATGCTGACTTTGTGGTAAGGATGCAGGGAAGGTTTTCTTCTTACATAAAGGTTGTATTTGTGCTGGTGCCGCACTGCCACTGCAGAATCTGCTAGGTCTTCCTAAATGCTCTTTATAGGAATATGGGATTGATTTGCCTTTCTTCTGACCCTAGTTTTTTGGCCCACCGCTGCCCAGCTTGACCTCCACCATTCCTGTTACCTGCCTTTTCTTAATTACTGTATAAACTGAGAAAACAGCTACCTGGACACACTTTGTTATCTTCTTACAGCCTTCTCCTGCTTCTGGAGCATTAATTATTTAAATTTACAGAGTGCTTGGCAGCTGTGGGGCCCATGGCTACTGATTGTTGGAACAAGGTTTGAGGAGTCAGAATATTTATAAAGATTGAAAATTTGCATCACCTGGCCTTTCCTGGACTGTGAACAAGCCTTAGCCCTAACAAGCTAATTAAGCTCTCAGACCATGGCAAAACTTATCAGAGCTCAAATCTCTTGGGGTGCCCACATTTTGCATAATGCTCCTTTCCTTTCTTAACTCAAAAGCTGAGCAAAACAAGGAATCATACACTAATCTTGATATACTTGATATATTTATAATAATATGTTTATTATTTTTTAAAAACCTTCTTTGGCTAATATGTTTTCAAACTACAGGATTAAAAAAAATAATTTTTTTCAGTAGAATTGATTGTAACAGTTCTTATCCATTATCATTTTTGGCTCTACAATACATGTGCATTCACTTTGGCTGAGATGAGGATCATTTGGAAAATGTACAATTCAGGAAAAATCATATACTGCAATTAAAACATTATATAGTTGGTAATAATATGAGCAGCAACAGTTCTGATGATATTTTGTTAAAACAAAAACATTTTGTATAATTTTTGGGGCCTGATGTCCGTGGCAAACAGCCAATCACTTTAAACAGGATGCTTGCTTTCCTGAGAAGGAAGGCACATCATACAATGAAACAATGTAACAGTAAATCATTTTTAACGGAAAAAGCAGTGCTGTGTTGCTGTTCACAAGAGTAAGAAGAGCCTCATTCTTCTCATATCTAGCATGATTTATTGCTGTAGCATTTGATTATAACCATAAATTCCATAAAGGAAAATGGGCACCTGAAAAAGACTTGTTGGAACATTGTTCCTTGTCAGCAGCCATAAACTCTAGTGTGCGAGTAATTTAAATACCAAATCAGTCTGGCATTTAAATAACTTTCATCAGTGAGGAGGATGATGATGATGATGATGATGATGATGATGATGATGATCATCATCATCATCATCATCATC
This sequence comes from Ladigesia roloffi, assembly GCA_037577295.1. Classification (NCBI taxonomy): domain Eukaryota; kingdom Metazoa; phylum Chordata; class Actinopteri; order Characiformes; family Alestidae; genus Ladigesia; species Ladigesia roloffi. Next base: position 7,813,790 of record JBBKCR010000134.1, on the reverse strand, counting down.
ATCATCATCATCGTCGTCAGAGGCATGGGGAGTGTTGAAGACCAGGTCATCTCTGTTGCTCTGAAACAGCTGTGCAATAATGCCTTGGTAGTTTTAGGTGCTACTGTGTTGTGGTGGGCCATTGAGAATACAGGGTCATAACCAGCTGTTGTATAATTAAGCAGCCATTAAGTTTTATGATTTGAATGTGTGTTGTTCCAATAGCTCAACTGGTGGAGAAAATAGCTTAAAGGTCTGCTACCAGCACAAAATTTATGATTTATTAAATAAAAATGTCTAGTTAAAGCTATAGGAATAAAGTTTTAATTTGTATATTACATTGCAAATCAGAGGGAAAAAACGGTTGGATTTGCAGGTAACCACATCAAACTTTTACATAGGATTTTACCAAACGGTGTTTTAAAGAGCCAAATATGCCCATGTATGAAACAGAGTACTGAGGTAAAGTGTATTATTGGCTGTAATAAGTGCACCATTATACTGTAAATGCAGCATACATTATAGTAATTTTATAAATTAGAATTAACATTTTTTTTTTTGCATGCAGAATGGCAGCATTTTTCTTTTCTTAGAGTTTGCATGATATAAATCAAAGGGTATTTTACAACATGCAAAGGTTTTTTTCATTATTAATGCATCATCTTTCACATTTAGAATGCACGCTGTGGTCTGCTGCACACATATTTAAACATTTTCTGATAGAACTGTTACACTAAGCTTTGATAAGCAAACACTTTAAAAAAGTCACATTATATATATATATATATATATATATATATATATATATAATATAAATATAA
>JBBKCR010000134.1:7796976-7812890 GCA_037577295.1 Ladigesia roloffi | reverse complement strand
GAAGTTCAAAGGCAGCTTTGGGGAAACTGGAAGTTTAAACACTACTTTTCCCTCGCTGACGTTAAAGGCAAAAATGTTTATGTGACGTGAAAATTATGCCCAGGAGAAAAACGTCTCACCTGCGTCGGTGATTAGTGTACAATATTTTATTTTTGTTTTATATTAAATTTTATTTATTTTTTAAGTAACGCAAAAAATTACTTTGCCTGGTAATTAGTAACTTATATAGTGAGGTAACACAGTTACTAACGCAGTTACTATTTGTGAGAAGTAACTAGTAACTATAACTAATTACGTTTTTAAAGGCACTTGCCCAACACTGGTCTCGACCCTTCAAAGATTCGGTCTTGACTCGGTCTCGTCCCCATCACTACAGCAGAGTATGACAGCTTATGTACATTATATATATTTCACCTCAGTTTTTATTGTAATTCCACAAGTGAATCCTAATGTAATTGTATGTGATTACTTGGTAAAAACTGAATTTGATAAACACATGTAGCTATATAAATTCCACAATTGTAATCCAGTTCTAACAGTGAATACACAACCAGTACTTAAATTTTTATTGCATGCACTGTTAATGTACAATAGAGGTCTGCAACGGGGCGGTACGCCTGTGGGATCCGCTGGACGAGGTGCAAAAGCATGCAGTGCGGGTCTATATTTGAGAGTTCTTACGGGAGTGGGCGAGATGTGTTCGTGGAAGCGGGACAAAGACATTGTTCTCTCGCAAAGTATACATTTGCCTTGAATACATATTCAGTTTGTTTTTTTGTGGAAACAACATATGTGGTAGGCGACCTAACCTGCGGATGTTTGTGTTCCATGGGAATTTCTGAGCCGCCGGCAGAATGGATGCGCAATTAGCACAACTGACTGAGGTTAGAATAAATGCAGAGCTGCACACAAATTTCAGTGTTTGCCTATATTTCTCTCATTTTGACTGTAAAATCTTTCTATTGAGATTGTTTAGATATTTTTCTAATTCAGGTCTGTAGCCTAGATAGAAATGTTGTTGGTTGTATTTTATTTGTGGGAGACTGGTCAGCCAAATCTACCCTTATATAAAAGGCATCTTTAATTCGCAGCCAGAGTTGTACCCACATAATATAGCCTATTTTTCAGAAATTGCTGTATGTCAGTTATATTTGGTATAATTTTGGTACCTTATTTAATTTTTATAAGCCAAAATACTATAGTATTTAAAACATGTACTCCACCAGCTTTGCTTGTGGGATTCCACGGGTGGGAGTGGGGCAAACCATAACAGATGCTGGGGCGGTGGCGGGTCAAAATATTACACATTTCTGCAGGAGCAGGCAGAAGCTGGACAGAAACTTGCAGGAGTGGGATGAAAACTCAGTCCCCGCGCAGACCTCTAATGTACAACCAAAGTGGGCCCAAGAAATAGACAATAAGGTGGATGCTGACCTGATGAAATCTGATGATTCTCTGTTTTTTTTGGTGACCCAATTCTGTTTAAATCTTTCATTAAATTAATTAAACTTAAACTGATAAAATGCAATATGTATTACTTGGAACATAAACTTCTGTAGAATCAATGAATATTTTATCCACATTTGTTTTCATAATCCACTGAAAAGAGGAAGCTAAAGGACCACTTGAGTGCTTTTTTTGGCAATAAAAACCAAATCACAAACGCCTTAATGGATAAGACATTGAGATTTTGTGTTATCAAGGCTGAGGATGCATCTGCCCTAAGGCCTTATGCAATTTTTCTGAAAGGTTGCCAGAGCGCAATGTGGGAAATTGATTCAATCACAGATTTTGAAACACCCTCTAATTTAAAGATCATTGTGTCAAAGTTATTATACAACCTTTCAGAAAAATGGAGAGCAGTTGTTGGTAACATTTATGGTGAATACAAACAGGGAAACACATTTAGAGATTCACTTGCATTTATTGATAAACAATTTCAAACTACGCTGGATACAATCTTTGGGGATATTCAACATCTACTAACTAAAACCTCTACAATCAAACAGGCAACACAAAGCGTACTCAAAAGTCAAGTAGCAGGGCGAGCAGTTTTGCTATGGCTGTTTCACCAATTTCAGTGTTGTAGCAAACAAAGTTGTGGTGACAATAACAAACAAACAAACCTCAACTGCAATCAGCCCTGCATGTTTTGCAGCAAAAGTCAGTTGGTGAAAGTATGAGGAAAGGTGGGTTTCCTGAAAGCTTTGGGAGCCTATTGAGAGGACACATTAACAGACGCTGTCAGAAATGCCTGTCTTGTGACACGTGTAAACAAAGTCATCGAACAATTTTGCACATACAAAGGAACACTGATGAAAGTCTCAGAAAGACATCAAAGAATCCATTGATTCAGATGCAGTGTTCTCTCTGGCAACTGGCATCCATTCTTGGGGGCCAGAACAAAAGAGTGCACTCTAGCAATCCTACATGTCAAAATGAACCTGGAAAAAGGAATGAAATGCTCACAGATTTATGATTTCTGAGATCTGGAGAGCATGTGGTACTGAGGCGTTGTCCATTTAGCTTCACGCCCTGGGTAAGAAAACAACAACCATTGATAAATTTCATCGTAGAAGTAGCGACAACAGACAGTTACAAATTTCTCAAACTGTGTGATGTTTTTCCCACAAAAATCAATTCCAGTATCACATGACAACAGTCCAAAAACTAAAGGAAATGAGGAATTGGACTTACCTTGAGGATACTGACTACACACCAGTCAAAGCTAGCGTTGGGCTACTTCTAGGTGTCAATTTTCCAAGAGCTTTAGAAAATTATAGGCAGTGTAGGTGGTGGAATTATGCTGTTAAAACCCTTCTTGGCAAAGAAAATGGAAATTACTCTTCTGTTCAATCAACAGAATATATGCTGCCAACTTGGAAAACCTGTTAATGAGACATTACAGTCATAATTATAAGTTGCATTATGGCAAAAACAATGAACTGTCACAGGAAGATTAGCAGTTTTTAAGGGCAGTGTTATTATTGTTATTAATAGTGTTATCATTATTACTTAAAACTTCTCTTTTTCACAACACTAATATGGTTATTACAAACGGAAAGAACTTCTTGTGTTTTTTGGGACTTTACTTTTAGCATAATCTTACTAGGGGGCATTCTGTTCATTATTTAAGTTATGACTGTTTTAACTTTCTGGATTCCATCAATCTTGTAGCAAAGCAGGACTTGCAAACTTGCAAAAGGAATTGAGTTGGACTCCTCATGATGCTGGGGAGTTCACAATGTTGTGGCCGTCTTTGGACCAGAAATATTAAAAGTGAATTCTCAGTTTTTTTTCACATCTAGTAATGCCCAAAAACTACTTTTAAGTGCTTCCATCCCCAGGGCAAAGACTGATTTTGGGTGGAAATGATGGAAAATGGTTAAAAAAACTATTTTAAAATGCTAGTTTGACCACATTACTCTTCACCAATTTGAATAATCTGTGTTTTGTTAGGTTTGACAAAAAATCCTAAATTACAACCACTTTTCAATTATATTTTTTGTCTGATAATCATATCCGAATTATATTTGCAGCAATACCCGAGAGAGAAGTACATGTTAAATCCTGCCAGGCTTCTGCAATGATCAACACAAATAAATTAAGAAATATCTAAATAAATAATCTAGGCTTTGTACACTCTTTAGCCTACACAAGGGTGTAAGAGGAAAGAACAAGCAGCTGAGATATGTTACACTCACAGACACATTCCCTCTGACTGTAGAAGAATTTCTTCACGCATTTGCTCAAACAGTATTACATAAAATAACATTCAGCATGAAACATTCTCATTACTTAGAAAGACTGTCAGTTTATCTGCCAGGCAAACTATAACTTAAATAATTTTACAGAAAAGCTAAATAAGCATAAGGCATGTTCTGTATTCTCTCACTAGAAACAGACCACACTGACTGATTTTTACAGCACCCTCCTGCTGAGTTTGTTGAGTTTAATGCACTTTTTGAATGTTTCACTTTTTCTCTTTTTGGTAATTATCTACAATACAGACACAGTGGTTTAACTCACTGCAATCTTCACCCACAACTGGATAAAACAACCAGCAAGTAACCTTTCCCAACTTCAAGAACATACGTTTCTGAAAAATCATTTGGCACTTGTTTCTTCCTCTTAACTTCATCAGTTTGTCACAGTTTGTTGTCAGTTACAGCAGATATTGTTGCTGTGATGAGTAATGAATCAGTAGTTATGATGAGAATAGTAAAAGTTAGTAAATACTGTGTAAAATGCACTGTTTCCTCACATCTCCAGGGTTGGGGGTTCGAATCTGTGTCCTGGCCTCGTGTGTGTGGACTTTGCATCTTCTCTTCATGGTGGTGTGGGTTTCCTCCAGAGTCTCTGGCTTCTTCCAATGTTCAAAAACATGAGCGTCTTGTGCCAAACCCAGGGTGTGTCTCTGTCTTGTGCCGGGATTGGCTCCGGCTACCCATGACATTAATAAGGATAATTAATAAATGTATATTGTTAAGATAAATATATATCTAATATATACTTATATTAGATAAGTATATATAAACTGTATACTAATCATTAGATACGTAACTCCTTGGTTAATAATAGTAGTGATGTATGTGTTAATGCAACTTGTTTATTAACCATGAAACTGTATTATAAAGTGTTAACAGTCAGTTGTAGATCACATGACAATGTTAAGACCGACCATGTTAAGAGAGATTCTGACTATTCCACTGGTCTTGAATTCTTTTTGATGCCTCCAGCCTAGGGGTGTGCAGAGCTGTCTCCATTTGTATCTGTATTTGTTAAAAGGGAAAATTATTTGTATTCGTATTCGTATTTGGGTAAAATTCATGAAGCAGTGCACAAACAATGTCAGAATCTCCTCCTGAACTTAAGTGTGTGACGGGGGTGAGGGTGTGGGGAAGCGGAATATCTAAAAGTGAAAGTGATCAATCGGTCACAAGTGAACACACCACTGCACACATTGTGAACAGCACGAAATTCCTCCTCTACATTTAAACCCATTCATCAAGTGAAGTAGCGGGCAGCCATGAATTCTGCACCCGTGTGGAGAAATGTGTGGAGATGGTCTCATGGATCAGCGAGTGAGGAGCAGTGTGTGGTGGAACAGCGTGTGGGGAGCGGTGTGTGGGAACGGTACTTACTCAGGATACCTCAGAGGTTCCTAGCAGTCTGGAGTATCGACCAACGACTTTCTGATCACAGGGCGAGTGGCCAAACCAAGCGAGTGTGTAACGGGGTGGGGTTGCGTCCCGAATACAAATATTTTTTAAAGTATTTGTCCGAGTACGGTATTTGTATAAAACATTATTTGTGCCAATATGAATACCGTATTTGTATTTGTCTCCATCCCCACTCCAGCCATGGTTTTGTTTAAATCCACCTCCAACACCCCCAAAATAACTGCAGCCTAAGGCCTCACTAATATCTTAGACATTCATTGTACCTGGAAATGAGAAGAGAACTTTTTAGAATATTGAAAAGTTATGAGAAGTAAATTATTTAATATTCTGTACCACTTATCATCACTGATTTGTGAAATGTATAATGTTCAGGCCTTTGCATCAAAAGTTCATATTTTATTTAGTTTTTATTTATCCCTCACCCTAAAGTTTGTGTTGTGTTCAGACAAACCTCTGGAGGGAAGATGCCAAATGCTAAGAAATTCTGAAGATAAAATCTGCCTTCGGGCCTGTCTCTCCCCCTTTCTGCGCTATAGTCCATCCATTCTATATTCCATCCATTCCTCTGCATCATTTATTACCCCCCAACCCCCCCCTCCCCCCCTTTACCCGGGATATCAGTGATGAAGATGTCCACAGTGTGCCAGCATCTAGTGTGTGGACCCGAGGATTGACAAAGACACATCAAATGTATTTGAAAAACTTGATACTAAATACTGTGATGTTATTTATGAAATAAAGCAGACAAGCCATGTAAAAAACTACTGTATTATATATATATTTTTTTTTAATCCAGGGAGCATGAAATCCTTTTTCAAACCTATCTAATGGGCAGATTGATCTATGCCTTCATCACCACACTGCCTCAGCTGATTAAACGGACAATGTTTGAGAGCAGCTTTTCAATTCATAATGAGGCATGTCATGGATCTGACATGTCTAAGTCAACATATCACATATTCTGACCTGCCTGTTACATTCTTGATCCCCATGTATCCCTGTGCACACCTAAATGTAGGTTACTTTAAAAGAAAGCATCAGTTTAAAGTATAACTAACAACTTGTTAATGAATAATTGTGTCATGATTAAGGGCCCACTTAGCATCCACAACATCAACTCAGTGACAGACAAGTCAATCACAAGGCAACAGCTAGAAGCACCTATATACATAGCAAGTATTTAATTAATCATTTAATTGAGATTCATTAATATAATAATCAATTATGTAGCAGGCAGTCATGAAAATGCATGATCCTACACTTAATTTGATTAAGGTTGAATTATTCAGTAATTGGTTAACAAACAAATGTGATGAAGTTGTTGAAAACACAGGATTGCAGCCCAGCAGCCCAACTCTTGACCTCTCGTCTGTTTGGCCTGCCTTCCTTTTGCTCATGAAACTAGTGATAGGTTAGCTAGACAATTCCATTTCACATTAAGTGAAAGTGACAATTTTGACAGATGTGAACACACTACAGCTCAGAGTGTGAACAGCATGAAATGATTTCTCTGTATTTAAACCATTCACCAAGTGAAGCAGCAGGCAGTCAGGAACAGGGAGGAGTGTGTGTGGTACAGTACCTTGTTCAAGGGAACATGCACAGTCTTGGGATTGGAACACACGACTTTCTTGTGAACACACAAACCACTAGGCCTCGGCACCTAAAAAATAAAAAAAATACTAATATACTAAATAATACTCAATTTTCCTCAGATCTCAACATCTATTCATATTCTGATCTGCTTTTTTAAAGCAGGGTTGCAGGAGTGGGTACTGGAGCCTACCCCTCAAGTCATTGTGCGAAAGGTGAAAAAACAGCCTGGACATGGTCACCTGTCCATCACTCAAGCATACACATTCTTATGGTCAATTTACCATCACCAGCCCACCTAATATACAGTATGTGTATTTGGACTGTGGGTGGAAACCGGAGCTCCCAGCAGACATGAGGATAACATGCAAACAGAAAGGACAGCAATGACAAGAAATAAAACCTGAGGACCTTTTTGCTGTGAGGCAACAGGTCAAGCCACCTCACTACTGTTGATCTGAACCAGCCTATATAAATGACCATTCAGAGCCTGCTTGCATCAGTCAGTTTATAGATGACAAAATACAAAATACTATAGAACTGTAATACAAAATGTGAAGGCATTTCATCAACATATTTTATGCCAGGTAATTTGTCTAGTCTTTGATATCTTTGACTGAGTAGTTCAAATTAAAGAAATGGAAACAATTTTTATTGCATCAGGCCAGAATGTTCCTAAAGATAGAAGGTTCCAGCATTCAGCATAATCAGTATACTAATGATTCATATGCAGGTCACTTTTTGGCTTATATATTTGTGTGTGTGTCTGTGTGTGTGTGTTTGTGTATTTGTGTCTGTGCGTGTATATAATAATATGGATGTAATATATAGTTACCCTTGCTACAATGCTTCAATTGAATTTTTTGTGTGCGAATGGTGCCCAGGGGAGTTCTCAGAAATCCTCTAAAATCACTAAATAATTATGAAGCTTCTCCTTTCACTGGTACCATTGGTAGCATTTATTTTCATTTTACTCTTCATATTACTCTAATAATAACAAATTATTTTATGGAACATCAAACATTAGAGTCATCAAACCACACTAAACATTAACTTTAATCAAGACAATAGTAAATGCAGTCTGAGAAATGACTTGCATTGCACATTTTTCACTTCACTAGATTCAATCCAATTGCGAGATGAAGCAGAGACATCAAAATTAGAGCAAGACCTCTCTTTCCATCAACTAAGACATTTTAAGAACAAATAACCAAATAAGCAGCACCTTATAATCAGTAATTACTTGCCACTGTGATTTATTCAGTGTCGCCCCATTGGAATTCCAGAAAGTCATCAAAAGTAGCCAAGTTGAGTTTGGAAAATATTGATTAAGAGTTTAGAGCTAATGTGACAGCGCTACCCATATAGGTTCAGCAGAACCCAGGGGGTGCAATTATGATCTGTGTTCTCCAGCCAACTGGTGTTTACTTTGTTTTCTCCAATGCTGGAAATGCCATTTGGGATACTGATTAAGCAGCAGTTTGGCTTCAGTGACCGACACTTTTTAAAGACCACAAAATACCTCACAATATCTGGGTGGAAGATCAAAGCAGGCCTGTATTTTTAGAGACCAATTAGACCCTAGAGATATCTATGTGTGAAAAGAAGAGCATGAAATAAAAACATCTTATAGATCGGGGTTCTTTTTTAGCACTTTAAAAAACAGAACAAGGCACGTAACAAGAACCTGTCTGCCAGGTCAGATCTGCTCAACTGTGGTAACAGTTATCTAGCAAAACTGCTTCCAATGTTTTTACCTCAAAGCTGTCTCTAGATTCAGAGTAAATACACACTCTTAAGCTTTTTTACAACATCATGCTGCAGCTGTGCTACTTTTGAGTTACTGGGTTGTTTAACCAGATTTACAAATGACAAATGAGTTTCACACATACTAATAGGGGAGCTTGATTATAGCACATTGTAACCCTCTGTTAAAAGGTAAGTGAAATCTATGTTTGGTTTAAGCCTCCAGATTTAAAACCAGGTACCCAGCAGGACTCCAGAGTTGAAGAGAAACAAGCACATATTTTGCAAGTTGTGAGCTAATGTAGAAAAATATCACAGAATTACAGAATCCCCTAAGGGCCTTGGATTCATTTCATTTCCTGTGTTGGGTTAGTATCATTCAACAGCCTTTCTTTTATAACACAACCTCCTTTTCCAACTTCACTGCACACTGTGCCGTAGCGCACCTTAATGCACACCATACTGTACTGTAACTAATGCATGTGCATTTTCTTTGGTGAGTGCTGTCAATTTGTTTGGTAAAAATACAGTAATAAATGAATTTAATGTACAGATATAAAAATACAGGGCTTTACAAAGAACAAAATGAAAATAACGAGAACACTCGAGAAGCTCCAGTGGGGAAATTCTGGACTGCACATCACAGGGCAGCAGCCAAACAGCAGCAAGTACTAATAAATAACGTTCTTGGATTGGCTAATTTCTAGCCTTGAAAGTCTGTAATGGACTGAAACCACAACTGCTGAACCACGTGAAAGTGGGTGTTTACTGCATTTGTCCAAACAAACAAACAAACAAACAGTCACACAACATGCTCTGATGCTAGGCAACACATCTAAGAGAATGTGTAGAAAACAATTTAGCTTTAGAGCATGCTAGTATCCATCCTCAAATGTGCATTTACTTCTCTCAGACCTACTCTGTCAGACCAAATTACGTCTCTACACTGGGCTTATCTATGTCGTCAGCTGCTCCCCTAAAGCTATGAAGAAATCCTCTATGTTTCTGAAGCACATGAAATGGCTCCTAAGGTAATATATTCCTAAGAACTGCAATGACACTGTTCTAAATTGAACATGAGCACAACTTTGCGGGATATTCACCATGAGAAAGTCTAAGCAGGCCAATCAATAAACCAGAAAATCACCTTGATTAATCAGCGAGGCATGAGGCCTCCTATGACAAGGAACTGATTCCAAATGCAAATGCTGTATTGAGGGGAGATGAAGCAAGCATGAGATATTTCACAACAAACAGCCTCTTCTATACAGCTATCATGAGTTCATTGATAAAGGAATGCATCCGAGACTGAATTTGTAGCTTTTCATATATATCTCCCTTCCAATGTTTTTCACTCTGGTTATTGCAGTGAATTGAATGTTGTTTATTGTCTCCCATAGAAATTTAGTCTTGGACGATCAAAGGAGGATAGAGGGAGTGAAAAAAATCAAACAAACATATAATATATGCTTAGAGCATCCAAACTAATGACAAACATGCTTTAGAGTATGTTCTGCGACTGTTTTTTTTTTGCATATGTTAGGGAACGTTTGCTCATTTTCATCAAACATCAAAGGTTCCAAAGTCTTTTTAAAAATAAATCACAAGGAATATTGTAATAGAATATTCCTTATGATAACTGAAAAAAAAAAACATGGCACGTCCTACAAAATAAAAAATGAAAATATTGTGGACACAAAAAATGTTCAGACTGTTCTTTTATTAGTGTTAGGGATAGTAGGGAGGAAATAGAATATTAACTGAATATTTAGATAGGGGAATCTACCTAGTGTATTTGCTCAGGATTAATTTTTCCTACTGTTGCAATGGTATTGTCCTGTAGGGTCCTAGCAGTAGTTTTTTGTTTTTTTTCGAATGATGATGTTAACCTTTGGAATCCATAAAGCATGCTTGAATCTTGAATCTTGAATCTTGAATTTGGGCGATCCATTAAGGTTTTTCTGTTGGTCACATATGGTGAGCCAGGTTTGTCAGCCCATGTGAGCCATTAGTAGGGCCAAGGTATACTTCAAGTGGGACCAAGGTGTAACTTGTCCTTGGGTCTCACATGGACCTGTCCAGGGTCAGATTAACATGGCCAGGGGCCCCTAGGCTACAGGTTGCTGTAGGCCCCTCTCTGTTAATATTGCTGTTCAACTGTGGCGTGAGTGACATGCGTCTGACATTTATATTCTGAAGGTGGATTTGCTTCACCTAATAAGCGTCCGTTTATTTGAATGTTTATTTTAATCCAATGGATAATACGTTTTTTCTTTCTTTTGACCAAGCTGAAGCCATATAAAGCCTGTGCATTGATCCGGCCATGGACCTGTCATGAGGGCTCATGGTAGAGATATGAACAGGGTCTGTATAGACAGGATGGGCTACAAGTGGATTTTTCACTTGTATTACATACATGGTCCAAGTCAGACCTTTAAAAGCTGTTGGGGAATGCAACTATTAAGTATTAAGCATGTATTACCACATTATAGGAAAATATTTTGGGATTCTCACTCTACTCTGTGCACTCCTCAGATTGAACAGTGACAAACTGAATCCTCGGGGGAGATCTAAAGTACGTCAGGGATTTTGGGGCCTAATTAAAGCTTGCATCAACTACAGAATAAAATGTTTTTTTTTGGTAATGAAGGTTTATGCTACATGAATGACAGGTCATCATTTCCAGCATGCCTTGTTGTTGTCTATGTTGGATCAATATTAAAAGCAGCAAAGGTCTGAGTGATTTGTAGTTACTAGAGAACCTGGAATTAATGCTCCCGCTGATATTTCAGAGACAGTACAGGGAGCTCTGTGGAAATGAATTATGTACGCTGTTGCCTCTTGATAGGCCAAGCCTGACAAGAGTTGAGCAAATAATTCAAAGGCTCTGTCCCTGCTGATGCATGAAAGTAAAAGATAATTAGTGTCTGTGTGTGGAATAAACACGATAAAGTTATAGCAGTGGGAGAATACTTGGAGAGAAGTGAAGAAATATTCCTCAAGTAACAATATTGCCATGTCTTCCTGCTCTGTCATGTTTCGACTGTGAAATGAGCAGCAGCTGTCAGGGAGAGAATCAGGGGAGTGGGAACGCATTTACCAAAGGTAGCTGCATTAACGGTGAGAATGTTTTGTAGTAATTACCCTATCTCACTTTGAAGGACACAACCTTTAATTGACATGGATCCATTAGCCGTCCCTCTCTAAATAGAATGCGTAGGTATTTAACTGATTTTGTGTACTCTTTCAACTCTTTCTCGCAAAGAAATTGTATTTTGCCCCTTCGGCAGCATGGAAGGGGTTTGTGCTGTTGTTTATTCCGTGTAGGTGTTCTAGGATGTCTTTTTCCATTCCATGGTTTTAGTTTTTGATAGTGTGAGTCACACAACAGAAAAGACGAATATGTCTGCAGGACTTTAATAATACAAGCGCAAGCATTCAGAACTACAATGCTTCAGTCCAGGTCATAGATGTCAAGAACGAAAACCTCAACAAAAATGCAAATTTCCAGCCATTAAAATATCTTGGCTGCTCGAGATTTAGCACTGTCATATGAAGCTTCTAAAAATAATTCCATGTTTTTATAACAGATATTAACCAATATGTTACCATGTATGTAGCAGATTTACAGTAAGTCTTTCACCAAAGAGCCCTGCCGTCAAGATACCTGAACCTATTGATTAGCCTACCATTCAGTGGTGGATATTTATCTCACAACTTCGATCTCATTCTGATGCATTAGGCTATCATTCCAGCTCCTGAAGTCCTAGCCAATGGGAGAGCTGGCTTGGCTGCATTTACCTAGACCATGGAAAAATGAGATATGAAACAAAAGATAATATTAATATTATATATATATTAATATACTTTTCCCCCCCCATGTATCTTTAAAGGAATCTGCATGGCCCACACTGAAGAGTACAAAGTACTGAGTTCTATATGGATGATAGTTGCATTTTAGTATCATTCTACTAATATTAAACTACTAATACTCTAATAAAACATTAAACATGTGAAAGATTTTGCAAAAGACATCATGTAGCTGTTTCCAAAATTGCTTTCGTTGATTGTTTTCCATGTTAGCTTTTGTAAGTGAATTGTGCCAAGTATGTAGACCTCCTCCTTTTCTACTTGGTTTTGAATCTATTGGTACTAAATTAAGGCACATTACCATAATTTGGCACATCTACCTTATCTGTACAATTCTACTGAGAGTTCACTCTCTTGGCAATGCTCAACTTTTAATGAGGCCAAATGTCAAGACGTTATTCTCCCCACTTTCAACTTCCACTGCTCTGTAGGCCACACAAGCCAAAACCTTTTAGCTCCTTTGTTTAAAGTCTGCTCTTCTCTAATAATGACCTTTATACTTCTCATACCTGGTGCAAAATTCAATATCTATAAAAGTCCAGCTGTTATAAAGTCAGTGTACTGATAACCAGTGAATCTTTGTTTTCCCTTCTTTAATAGAAATTTACATGGAAGCCACAAGACTGTTTTGGTGTGTTAGAAAATATACTCTATGATTGCTGACTGATGCTGTGCTGGAGAGCAAGCCCAAGAGGAACACAGTCAATAAAGGAAGTTAATCAAAGCTACAGCGCAGATGTATTGGCCGCATTATTGACGTGCCATAAATAAGAGTTGGAATATTATCCTTCCCTAACTGATGACTCTGCATAGGTCTTTGAACAGTAGGGAATAATTAATATTTGCCCTCACTTTAAATATTTTGTAGTTCTGTGTGGGAGAATGATGAAGCAGAAGGGGTTTGTGGTAAAGATCTACAGCTTAGATCCATCTTAAAAATTGCATTGTCCATTTAATGATTGTAATTGTTGATAGGGGTGCCAGGGCTGCGAGAGCCAGGAGCATTTTAATTTCGCAGCAACAGAAAATTGGGTCCATTGAAAAGCTGCAGCTTTCCTAAAACGATAACCATTGGCCATTTTATCGCACTGTGGAAAGTCATGGTAAATCCATGTCAGTCTAGATTAGGCCTAAATATGCATTTACATATTTTTTTTTCCCCAGCTTGTCAACACAATTAAAAATAAATGCCCAAATACCAGGATGACAATTTGAGTGAGGACGACAATTGTTTAGGATTCCTTATCAGACGCTCGCACCTGCTCTTGTGCCACAAAAACCACTGGCCATAATTATTTGTCTCATTTAAGGAGAGGAGAGTGGCTGAACAATTCAAATTGATTCAAGTTCACGCAAGACAAGGCATTTGGCGCTAACTTATTGACATGCTCTTTCATAGGCCTACCACGTGCAGACGTGAGCAGAAAACTCATCCAGTGTGTCATGTCTGCATATTAATACAAAAAGCGCTTCTCTGTGTTCATGAGAGAGTATTGAAATCTCACAGGGGGGATGCAGCTCGCCACACTGACTCTCATCGCTACATATCGGACACTTGTAATGGAGTGATGCCGGCGAGTGTACCACATGCACGTTTTCTTATGGCTTAGGCCTGTATCAGTTTGCCCAATCTTCGCTCAAAATAGGTATTGTGTTCTCTTTTGTTATATTTTGCAGGCATATTCCGTTTAGCTGGAACATTGCAATCGCCATTCATCTAGAAAACGGAATGAAATGTCAACTGTAATCAGCGTGATCTAGGATTATGATCGAAATGCATTATTATGGAGAATGGCTAATGCCGATTGTATTTTTACACTCCAATAGCTAGCACTGAGATTGAGTTAAGTGCACCACCAAAGCGCTGTTTTTTTTGCCAGCTTTTTTCTCTCCGACTTTAATATGTATTTGTTTTTAAATGCCTTGTCAAGGATGATATTATGAGGGAGCTTGATGGATGTTTTGTTTGGGGTTTTGCAGCAGAAAATGAAGTGACATTATCCATGACAAAGCTTGGTCGGAATCATAGCACAGAATGTGCAATCAGAGTGAAAATTGATAAATAGTAAATCATGGGCGCTGGTTGAAAATGGGCAGGGGAAATGCAAACAAATTATTTCTGGTGCACTCCCCCCGCAGTTCTTCTATGACAAGTGAATACATCAAAACTGCAAAGGGTTTCTGCAAGTGACATATGGCTTTTTTCTTTTGGGAGAAAACGATTTGAGCCAGGCATTAGGGAAAGACATTTTTAAAGACTCACAAATTGGTATTTGAAACATTTTTCTATGTCAGCATCCAAAGTAGGGGTGGGCAAAATGGCGGGACAAGTTATGAACGCCTAGAACAAAAACAAATGCATGCATCATGAAAATTTACAAATTTAGACCAACTACAGTGTCTGCAATTGCAGCATAGGAATCATCCATAGCAACAAGTATCTGATTGGATATCAGCCTATTATGACATCATACCTTTAGACTCGTTTATTGTTACCAGTGTTTACTTTGCTAAAGAAAATGTGCCATTGTACTCATTATATATATTTCTGTGGATGGTATATTTTCTCTATTTCACCTTGTTTCAAACCGTTGTATATTAAAAACACGTCGTGTATTTTTGCCACAGTGGTTTTCCAGCTACTTTTGGAATACTTTGCTCAACCTGCTTTCACCCACAGTATTATTTTTCAGGTCCTTAACTGGGGTAATGACCCTAAGAAAGGTGAACTTTGGAACTGGAGTCTTTCTCTTATGGCCCATGCACTATTTATAAACCTAAGCTGGTGAGGACGTGTCTGGAGGCTCAAGAGCTTGGCTGTCCTCAGCTTAGATTTGATCAAATTGAACATGAAGCGTGGTGTTTCATTTTCACTTCCTTAGCTCAATCAGGATATGTTTGCCTCAAGTCAATATCCACTCACCTTAGTCTGTTCCATAAAGTGCTTTCTTTCCACACACATGCTGCAGGACGTTGCTCCTCACACAGATATATGTTTAGTCCAAGTGTACGGGACCTGATACTGCATTACAATGTGCAATTCCAGTGTTAAAACCACACCGGGATTCATTTGCTTTCCTACTCAAACAAATCCCCCAGCAATAAGTGCATAAAAAGACGTTTAGTGCATGTAGATCCCGTTTAGCCTGGCATGCCGTGATGCCGATGATATCTGTCTGGAATCTTTTTAATGATAGCTTTTTTCTTCCGATCGCTAGCATGGGATTTTGTATTAATTTATGCTTCCTCGTAATTGCACATTGGCAGACTTTAGCTGTGGTCTTGATTGCAGCTGCTTTATTCTAATTATTGCTCACAGTTAAAGCCCCCCGTGTCAGCAAGGTGCCCAAGAGTTGTCAAAGGATGTAATTAAGAGAAAGGCATTTATACATATCCTCACCTCTAACTTGAACCCTGTGATTAAATATAAGTATAGCTTAGAGGGTTTAAGCGCTAGAAAATTCCAAAATCTGGAACTGTTTTGGTCCTAATTTACAGTGTTTTTCACAGGCTGATGCCCGT
>JBBKCR010000134.1:7780660-7796876 GCA_037577295.1 Ladigesia roloffi | reverse complement strand
TTTAAGCGCTAGAAAATTCCAAAATCTGGAACTGTTTTGGTCCTAATTTACAGTGTTTTTCACAGGCTGATGCCCGTGCCCTACGTTAACATCATGAGTCTGCTATTGTTCATTCACATACATCCTGAACCCACAGCAGATATTTACAATGTAATAATATCTTTTAAATCAACTCCGTGAAAGCCAAAAGGGTCGCTGCAAAACTTACAGAACAATTCATGTTAAAACATATATAAGCAAAAATATTAACCTGCAGTTTAAGGGGTTAAAAAGTTAAGATGTAACAAAATCAGCTTTGTTTCACATAAAATGAAATAGTTCATGTCTGATTTCAAATTGAATGCCATCAGAAGCAAATTCACGGAAATTAATTACATGAAATGATTATAAATACATTGCCTAATGATTTTGAATCTTTTTGAGATTTTGGCTTGAAACAAATGGATCTAATTACATTCATTAAAATGCAAAGATAACCAGTTTTTTCAGATTTTCCACTATTTGATCATGTTCAATGCTGCACATAAAAACAAAGGAGACACATGTTGGCTCAGAGTTTATTTTAATAGCTAGAAATGATTATATTTGTGCTGTAGACATCATGGTTTTGGTTCCTGTCCTACCACCAAAAAAAATTCGGAGAGGCTTGCATGCACATTTCACATCTAACCTAAATGACTTAGTTTACATTTCAGTGAATAGATTATGCAGAAGTTTGATGTAGTTCCCCTTTAATGCATCAATGGCTAATCACTGCATCTGACAGGATAGTAATTTGTGGTAATAAATGCCTCCATTGGCATTGAGATTAAAGTTAGTAAACTCAGTCCAGGGGTGACCTAGTAGCTCCTGCCTGGGACTTTGAAAATTCTTAGAGGGAACTATGCTGCTCTGATTGAAATATGCAGGGTTTCTATGTTTTTGAAGCTTCATGTAGCTGAGCCTAGGTACAGACTGCCGAGCAGGTCTAAAGCGGATTAGAGATAATTAAAAAGATGTTCCTACTTGTCATATCCGTGGGTGGATTGACTCGCTATTTACATACTAATGCTGAGAAGCTGTAAAAGAAGGTAGGGGCGGTGAAGGCTCCAATATGGCATAATAAAAAGGAAGAACAACAACCAGAGCAATGTGTGTTTGGTTATTTGGGTGTAGTATTTCAACAGATTTGGAAACCTATTAGCCTATTATGTGCATCTGTCTAAGAGCTCAGGGATACAGAGACACTGGACTGAGCATAAAATCAATCATTCACTTTCATTTTGTCCTTCATATAGACCTTCCACAAAAGCTGGTATATAGAATGCATATCTGCATTATAGTCCGTCTGCATTAACGATGCTTATCTCATCTGGTTTTATGCAGTGCTGTAATTTGGAGCCTTTGTGGGAAGCTATTGTAGCAACTAATTTGCCATTGTAAGGCTTTTAGCTGTCTGACAGTGCAAAAAGTTTGAGATGGATGCCTGAGGTCATAAGATCCAGATTGATGGTAGAAGCTCACAGATATTACAACATTCAGAGTTAGAGGCGGATGGCAGGTTGAGTGTGATTTATTGTGGCTTATCCCTTGATCATCATCAGTCATGAATTTACTTCAGAGTAAATGATGAGACATAAAGCCATTTGGTGTGGTTTCACCACCCCTGCCAAATCCCTCCTTCAAACACAATCAGTACCGAACAAAGTGGTGAAAAGGCACATTTACAAATGTAGACTCTAGTGGAGAGCAGTAACTTAAGAGGAGAAGGAAAACAAGCTCTTAACTTAAATGACAATACATTTGTTGAGCTTTTATTTTAAACCATTCCGGCCCAATTGTATTGCCTAATATACCGCGAAACATTCGTACAGTTTATTATGGTGTGCAATAAATTTCACTTTACAGGCCTGTGGAAGGCACATCACTATTGAAAGGGATCTAATGATGGACAGTTAAGTGTCCTTTATTCATTCTGTTCTTTTAATCTATTCTTCCTGGTTAACTCTGCTTCGCCAAATGTGCTCCGGCTGGTTCACGGTGGATGTGCGTTTCAGAACAAAGGTCTGTTTTCAGGAGTGAGTCTAAGAGAGACTGAATGTGTTTCTGCTCTGCAAATCACCTCTTTGCACATTACAGGGCCAAAATGGGAATGGGCACTGTTTACTTTAATTGTCAACCAATTTCACAGCTTTAATTTAATCATATTTCAGTGCACTCTTCCCCAGTGCTTTGTGGTTTAATTTTTCTGCAATAAAACCCCATTATTAAGGTTCAATTGGATACAGATGAAAGCCAGAAATAGAAAAAAAAGGGTGTGTGGGGGCTGGGGGTGGGGGCGACGTGAGCCACTGGACGTTCGACATTCTCCTGCCAATGCCTTCTCCATCTGCGTGAAGCTTATCTTGGTGTTAATTGGATATTATTGTTGATGCTGGCAGGGTGGAAGGACTTCAGAGACAGAGCCAGTGACTTGTCACAAATGTCACACACACCATTATTGTTATTTTTTCTGCTGGATCGTCTACTTGTCTTGGGTTTGTTGGTAAATGACAAAGATGAGACTTTGTTATCTCATAGGTTTTAAGCTCGTTTATTTGACATATTACATTATGACAGATACACTGCGGTATTATTTTAAATGGTAAAATGCATCGAGAGTGCCTGTTTGCTTTTAAAACAGGGTTGATCACAGCAATATACCAAATAAGTTCAAATAAGCCTGTCTAAATGGCATTGCATATTGGCTCATTTGGGAAAAGGAACAGTAATTTCTTAAGGATTTTTTACTGTAAGACTTGGCACTTGAAAAGTAATGTTTAAAACTCGTCATTGACAACTTTCTCCCTCAGACAAGATACAAGCGGAAAATGAAAATCAGTTCTACTGAGTGTCAGACTTGTACTGAGGTGCGATCTGTGCACACTAGGTTGAGTTTATTGTGAATCTCCTCTGTTTGTCTGAGGCAAAAAAACATTTTACGACTCGATTGATTCTGTTTGTTTCAATGACATCAGTATGATATCACTGAAGCGAACATGTCCTGTAATATTTATACTAAAACTGGTGCACTGGTTACAGGGCAGGGTTTATTACTTGCCTCGATTTCAAGGCTGCATCAGAGGCTAAAATCTCTTGGAGTCTTTGCACATGCCGTGCTCTCTAATAACATGCTCCAGTTTGTTTGGAACAGCGCAAGATCAATTGGGCTTTCATGGCTTTTAGCTAATTGATTTTAATAGCAGTTCTAAAAAAGGTCTCTTTAATAGTCACGCACATCGTTCTAAAAGCGTTGTCCACACTGGCTGGCCTCCTCTTCTCAGTTTCTTTGTTTACTGAAAATGCAAAAGGCTTGAACTTTGCCCGTGGCGAAAGTTCATAGTGGCCCTTTTTCATGGACAAGTTCCTCTTGTTGGCTCATTTAATCATTTGAAGGAAAGAAGGGAAAACTTTATTTAGGCCAGTGAGGCCGAGAGAACAAACCATTTCATGATAAGCCTTAATAAATAAAAAAAACATTGCTTTTGTCTACACAGCTCAGAGATGGCCAAAGAGGCTTCATTAGTCGGCACACTGAATAATACATATTTTATTTACTTTGTTGCTGCATTGGTTTGTAATAACAAAAGGCATTTTCACTGGGTTGTGCATCTGTAATGGATTATTTTTGCTGCTTTCAAACAAGCAGAGGAAGTTTTTCCCACCCATCCCTCCAGAGTGGCCACAATGATGTGTCCTCTATCACAGAAGCTGCATAAGAGTGTTTTTTGTAAATAGAAAGAAAAGAACAGAGGGAAAGAAAGAGTGGTTTAGACACCTATTGTTGTGATGTTGTTTGACTGTCATTGTCTGTACATTTCTGATAAAAGTCAGACTAAATTAATTTAAAATGATTTTTTTTGCTTTTCAGTAGATGGTGGCAGGATTGCCTTCTGACATCTGAACAAGAAATAAAACAGAGAACGTTGCTATTTTCGCAGAATTAAGCATCAGACACCTCTGGCAGGAGGTGCCACCCCAGATTTCACACTTTCCTCTCTGTTGGTCTGTTTTTGCTTCAAACGTTAGATGAAAGCAGAATCAAAAGCTGAACCTGGAATATTCAGTGTGGTAAACAGAGCCCAAGCTATTATTTTTTTTCCGTCCAGTTCTTGCTTTCAAATATGATGACCTATTCCAATGAAAGGCAATTTCAAAAAAGGTCATGCATATGACTAGAGGATGGAAAAATGCCCATGAGGTAAGGTTTCCTGAAGAAGTTCAACTCCTTTAATTTTTCTTGTTTGGTTGCAGCATTTGTGAGGTAAAAGGAATCCCTGTGGGTTTGTTCTGTTTCTAAAATGAGGACTTAAATGTCATGGGATCTGTTCAAAATTGGATGTAAAAGGGCTTTTATACTCAGAGCCCACAGTAGCCCTCTTTGTCATCTTATACTCATTACTGATGACGAAAGAATGACTGAGGATTTATTTATTTGTTGTATATAAATATACAATGTATAATATATATTTGCTCTTCAAAAGAGCATCGATTGTACCCACACTGCCCTTCAGTCATTTCAAACAGAGACCAGCCAGAGTGTTAGTCTAAACATGGTCCAGACTCCCTATCTGACTGAGAAAAAGAGGTGGGGTTCTTTCACTTGAGGGAGAATATTGATGAATATAACCTGAAGAGTTACTTTTTGGATATTCCACCTTTTTAACTGCATATTAATTTTGTGTTATGTTTGCCCATGCCGCTGAGACAAGTATCACATTAATATGATATTATGGTCTCATCCCCCTGGGTAAAAATAAATAAATGATATAATTAATTAGTACACATATGCTGGCTGTGTACATCAGAAGATAATTAGCTTAGCTGAAGTAGTCTGTGAGTTAAGGGAAATAAAAACTTGCTTAGAATTGCCTCCAGTCTTCCATTCCTAAAAAGTAATGACTATTTCTGGAGAACAGTGTCTGGATTTCTTTAAAAAGACAACTCTAGTCATGATCGCAAGTGGAATAGGCGTCTCTGAAGATGGGAAGTAAAGGCATTCCAGGAAATCAAAATCTCTACGGCTTTCTCTCTAGGGTGCTGAAACGGCATCTGCTCACACATTTCAGCACCTCTGATTTGGACCAGCAGCCACCTCAAGGAGGAAATTCTGAGTAGCTTGTCCAGTAGCTGGTCTCCATTAACAGAAAAAAACAGATGACACTCATTTACACTGCCCTGGTAATTGAAACACCAGGTCTCAGGGTATTCGGATAGTTTTAAGATACAAATGTAAAAGTTTCAAATGTAAAATAGTACAGAATGAAAGAATAAAGGCATAAAGGGTCCACACCCTACCCAGTTTAATGAGTAAATAAAATGATTAACTAATCATATATCAGAAATATCAGTTATTGTGGTATATTTGTGTGTAACACACTCAGCATGTAGTGCAAGTATCATGAGAAAAAAAAATGATATCAATTATATCAATAATTTGATTTAGTATGATATCATCGCTGTCAGGCTAAAACAATTAAAATTGGTTTAAGTATTTTCAACACTTTTCAGTGGTTACAGACTCATGGAAAAATGGACCAAAGACTAAAAGTAGAGTTTTTTTATGGAGTAAAAACAGTTGAATTTCACATTTGTATAATTATCACACAGGACTATTTGCAGTTAGGATCAGAGTTCAGATGTCCTGTGATAAAGGAACAACTTAAAGCTGTGAACTGCTATAACACAAAACAGAGCCTGGAATGTAGCATTCATAGAAGGACAGCACCTAGAATAACATTTTTTTCAAGTTGTTTATTCACTGTGATAATAATGCTAATTTCTACAAGTGCTCCAAAGGTGTTTGGCGTGTTAATTATGACTTTTACACAGTGTAATGGTCAGCTGGTGTCTTCTTCAGGGATTTGTTGAAAAAGCAAAAAAATACTCACTATGTGATCTTATCTATCAAACTAATTGAAACATTGAAACATAAAGCAGATGCTTTTTAATACAACACATTTCAAGACAGTATTTCTTTGTTTTAACAAACCTGTCTTTTGTTTGCCATCTTTGCTGGAACAAGTGCCACACACCTTGAAGGCTTACTTGGATAATTGAATGTTTGCACTTACTGCCAATTTAGGCTTACAAATTTTCTGAAGCGAGTTTCTATTTCACAAGAACACAACAATCAGTTAGAGCAAAGATGTGTGGTCTGCTTCCGTGTATCTCTAAATCATTAGTATTCTCTGGACAATCCCGAATCACCCAATACTGTTGCATGATGAAGCATACGTCCTATTGGCTGCTGTATCACTAAGCAGAGAGAGGGAGACACATAGAGACACAGAGAATCATGAAATCTGTACGAATTCACACTGACTGAATCTGAGCAAAACTCCCCAAGTGGGACTAACTCAACTGTCACATACTTTTACTGATGGGATTAGGGTTAGACATAGAAGGCAGTCTTACTCATTGTAATGACACTTATTAGACATAATTGCATATGTAAATATTTGAAGGGGTTCACATCTGGGTGAGATTCCATTTGAGCTGCAGTTAATATGCCCCTGAGAGCTTGACTTCTGTCTCCCTCATACAAAATGCATATGGGCATCTGTTGCTCCCACTGGGTTTAGACAGAATGTGAGTTTTAAGGCTCCCAAGCCTGACTCCTGGGTGCTCGTCAGCTCTTCTTCCTTGGGTTTGTTCCATCATGTTTGCTTTTATGTTTTCTTTTGTAGCCAGCACAGCACTTTGACCTGAAGCACTAGTTGGGATGAGTCAGTGCGCCGCCACTACAAAGGCACATTGTCATCACTGATTTAGACGTTATGCACCATTGGCAAAGCTGATCTAAATCTTCTGTTCTGCGTATTCCATTACTGTTCCTCATAAAACAAAACTGCTTTGAATCCTGTCTCAGTTGTTTATGCCTGTCGTTCACCTGCTTGTCTTTGCCCTTCACTTCTGCACTGCACTACCTCTTCAACAACTGCATATGGTGCTTTACCAACTGCGTGGTAAAGTGGTAAAGTGGTAAAAACACACAAATAAATAACAATATCAGTCCAGTGCCTCTCCCCGGCCTCCAAGCAATTACAGCCTGCAATTAACTGATGAGACTGAAAGTGAGGGACCATACTTAATTATTTGATCTAGCTGAAAATCTGCACCTCATTAGTATACTCTAAAAGAGAGGATAGCTCACCTTTACATCTCCGGTTGTATTAAGATTGAACAGGTAAGGCTTTCCCCCTTAAAGGTGAGTAATCTGTCCCTAACAGTCTGAGATATGCTGCAGAGCATAGGCTGTGAAATTTTAACTCTCTACTTCAGTAATATGAAAGAAATAGACCAAGGAACTCTAAGGTTTGTTTTTTAACCAAAGCATTAGTTTTTCAACACCAACAGTCACTAAGTATTGCAGTATTACATGCCTCAGTTGATTTGACTGATATTTATATAATTTTTACAAATTCAACAACGTTTTCTCAGTGCAGTGCCTCTTACACAAGTAAACATTAGGCAAATTCATCATATAACCATTGGGAATCCCTTGTGTTGCCAACTAATCCTTACTATTTACCAGGCCCTGAGCTATAGGCTAATTATTTGTCCCTTTTAGAACAAAACCATGTATCTCTGAGACTGTGCAAAAAATAGTGTGAAATGTCAAGCTGTCAAACCAATCAGAAAGAGAACAGTGATTCTATCTTTTTTTTAGACCAAAGTAGATCCCAGAGATACATTTCCAGCCAGTAAGATATTTAGACAGCCAGGCTTGTTTCTCCAAGCATTGGGGAAATATCAAACAATCCATCCAGAAATCTGCACACCACAGCACTTTTCCAAAGTTCGTCCCACCTTCAAAAGTTTTCCATTCTCAGTTGGGGAATTTCTTCGTCTTTACACCATAAAAGTAGGATGTGAGAATAATAAGTGTCGTAATGGTGCATTCTTTTCATTTTGGCCAGAGTGTTCCTCTAGTCCACCTGCCAGTTTCTAAGAATATGATTAAAGGATCTTAGTTTCTTGACTGTTGCCAGGAAACAAAGCTTCCCAAACACTTTCAAGCTTAGACATATGGTTCTAGAAAACCCCTTTAATTAGTCAATAATCTTTGCATTGCATAGAGGCAATGGTGTAATGTTGAGTTGAGTATTAGATAGGTTGAACGAAATCTTCTGTGTGGATTTAGGTGCATGGAGCAATGGGAAAGAAACTTCAAAAGCTAAAAAAGCTTCTCATTTTTAAGTTAGCCTGATACTGTAAAGATGAACCTATTTTAAAAAAGCTTTTTTTAATGACTGCATTAAAGCTCATGAATTTGCATCATCTACAACATCAAGCTACATACAGAGAATGGTGGCCATATTGCTGTACTTCACAGCATCCCTAACACATCCCTGCCTCACTTTCCAGCTACAATATGGCTCCATTCACACCTCCTGTTTGTAAACTCTACCTCATATATCTATATCACCTTTATTTTTATACCAACAATACAAACCTAAATTTAAATTCTTTGTTCATATCAACTGATACCTTTGAAATGCAGATTTTTAGAGTTTGGAGAGTACTGGTCACTCATATAGAGAGACATTTCTGCACAAAACTACTGAAGATCTCACAGGACAGACCATGGTCCTAGTAGGAGTGTGGTGACTTCTGTTTAAGGTTGTTAAGCTGTTGTTGCTAGCTAATTCAGAGAGAGTTGCAGGGACATACACACACTGACCTGCATTGACCTCTCCTTGGAGGGTTACTGTCAGTGTTGTGCCAGTTCACACGGAAAGAAACCAGTTAAAAATACAATTCATTCAAATAAAAGTGGATTCGCTCACATTCATAGTTCATTAAAAACATTTTTTAACTAAGTTCAGAGCATAAAAATGCAGTAGTTCACTTTTTTTTTTTTGCTAGTTTTTATTTTTTAATTATTAAAATTTTTGTTTTACTTTTGTTTAAATGCCTTTCTATTTGAACCTCCTTCAATCTTCTACTTCTATCTGTCATACAACTGAACAATCACAGACATAAGTTACATTAAAAAACAATTTTGAGGTTGAAAAAAAATCTTACCACTTAAGCAATGCATCATGTTATGTTGAAAGTAGAATAAATGAAGTGTAGGTATACTGTACATGGAATTTTTATTCAGAAAACATTAACACAAAGACATATTTAAAGTGCTTGGAATAGAACATAACTAAAAATAAACTAATAACAATTGTCTTTTTTATACCTTATCAACCTAGCTCTAAAACTCAAACATCCAGTATTTAGCTGTACTAAACATATATACTGTATCTTCCATTTATTTAGCTTATTTCTGATGTGTATTTCATGCTCTTGTGCTAGACTGCTACTAAGAACTGATACTTAGCAGTGCATCAGAGGAGCCAATTCCCACCAAGTGAGAGCCACTCCGCAATTTTTCCTTTTGCTGCTCAGCCCTCACTTAGTGGCTCAGTCCTGGGGTCCGTTCTTCGTACATCACTTGACACATCCAAGATGAGATCATTTAGCTAATTACGATGCGGCTAGTTTGGTTCTTCTAGCACACCTATTGTTGACGATTAGTATGGCTGGATAAAGTTGTATAGGCTTACTGCGCGTTCGTGCACTGGTTTAAAAGGTGATATGTATCGAGAGTAGAAACACTGATCACAACCCTTTCGATTGGTTGACAAAATGGCAAAAAAGCGACCTTATTTTTTTCTCAAGCAGAGCAAGAGCTTTTATAAGAGGGTTTCAAGATAAAATTTTTTTATTAAAATAATATATATATGGGTGGGAATTTAACGCGTTCATTAATTAAAAAATATTTTGCATTTAATCATTTAATCCCTTATGTCAAAGCACGGTTTCCCGGTAGACCGATTACATGGATGCACAAAAATGGAAAAATCAGAAGAAAGTTTGAGTGGCATGGGGGTGCAGGGGTTAGCGCCGTTACCTCATAACTTGGGTTGATCCCCAGCAGAATTCCTCTGTGTGGGGCTTACATATTCTCTCCGTAACTGTGGGTTTTCTCCATTTAAAAACAATACCATATTGAAAATGTATTTAAATAAAAAAGGTATTTAAACTAGCACTTTACTTTTCAATCTGCCCAAATTTAGGCAGGTATATCATGTTTGTGTATTTGTTTCAAATTGAAATGCAGTTAAGAATGTTTTTTTTCAGAAATGAAAATAGCTTGAGTTTACCATGTCCACTGTTTGATTCTGTCACTCAATAAAACCCTTTTAAAGTAAAAACAAACATTTGCACTTTGGGGCTAATTTTCTTAGGCAATTAAATGTGATTAATCAAGATTAATACATTTTAAAGCCTTTGATTGATTTTAAGTTCCACGCCTAATATATATATATATATATATGCAAGATATTATGAGTACGTCCACGTGTGTCAGTCCGCGTCACTCGTGCTCTTTAACCAATCAGATGTGACCTCAGCATTTCAACCAATCATAACCCGCCAGTAGCGAAGCCTAAATCCTGTTTACATGAAACCGAGCATGTTTAAGCTTACGGACATGTTGCTATAACAGCAAGTTTGAGATGTACATCGAAGAACGAAACAATCCAAGATCAGGACAAATCCACAACAATCAAATCCAGTTAACTGAGTTAGCTATGTACGAAGAACGGGCCACTGTTCACGGCAGAACTTTGTTTTGTTTGGCAGCAATCATATGTGAGAATGTAAAATCATACCATTATGTGAAAACAGAGAGGAGGACAGATGCGACAGTCAGTTGGTGCTTAACCCTTTAAGCACCAAAGTCGCAGAATTGTGACAAGAGTTTCTCATGACTAAAACAGACTGTATTTACAAATATTGTGTAATGTAGCATTTGTCTTCACTACCAGTAGTTAGCAGACATGTAGTACTTTAATTCAAGACGAAAATTTCCCCAAAGTTTTGAGTAAAAAGCGGTTGAAACGAGCCTTGTGTCATTGACGTAGGAGCAGAGAAAGGGTGCCCTTCTGTTCTCAGTGTGCGTGTAAGCATGTGGGATTTTAGATAACTTAGGAGAAAAAAACGCCAAATGGCTAATAAAAAGTTGTCCATAGATGATGTCCTGTGAATGATATTCAACGATTCTAAATCTGAAGTCGTGCTCCTAGTGGAGGGCGTTTGTGAGCTGCGATGCACCACTCCACAGAGCTGAGCGTCCTGGCGCCACAAGCAGCCCCCGTTCAGTGTGTGAGAAGGGAGTCTCGGCCCCCTCCACTTGGAGTACGACTTTCTCGCGTGTCTCCTGGTACACAAGGCGTATCGTCCCCTTCAGATTCAGCTAATATAATTAGCTGAATCAGCGAATATTATTCGTAGGACACCATCAACAGAAAACTTTTTATTAGTCATTTGGCTTATTTTCCCCCACAAATCCCACATGCTTACACACACTGAGAACAGAAGTGCACTCTCTCTTTTTCTTGAATCAAAATACTACATGTCTGCCAACTAGTGGTAGGGAATACAAATGCTACATTACATGATATTTTTAAATACAGTCTGTTTCAGTCATGATGACGTCTTGATATGATAATATAGCAATATTTTACTTCTTTCTTCTGTTTTATTGTTGGTATCCTCTTTCCTGATCATAATGACTGAAGATAAAAAGACAAAAAGATAAAAAGTAAGAAAATAACTTCCAAACATCAGTTCAATATCAGCTCTTTCCTGAATATAATGAATTGTAAGATGTCTGCCACTTCATGACATCATAATATGCTAATTAAATGACAATATTTATACCCCACATAAACTTCAGGTCATGCCCAACATTTTTCTATTTTACAATAACTCTCTATCTTTAACCCCTTTTAAGCCAAAAGGTTTTGAATTATTGATGTA
Organism: Ladigesia roloffi; assembly: GCA_037577295.1. Taxonomy (NCBI): domain Eukaryota; kingdom Metazoa; phylum Chordata; class Actinopteri; order Characiformes; family Alestidae; genus Ladigesia; species Ladigesia roloffi. The sequence continues at coordinate 7,785,038 of JBBKCR010000134.1, read as the reverse complement.
AAAATCCAGTATATATAAAAACAAACAAAAAATGGCACCTAAAGGGTTCATTTGTAACTGTTTGGTTACTGAGTTTGGTTCTGTTTCTGTTCTGTGGATTTGTTTGCAGTATTAAAATTACATTTTTGATTCAAATAATTTAAAAAAAGAATGCTGTAACAAAACAAATACACAAATTAGGCAACTATAAGGCTTCTCATAAATACAAGAGTTTATCAGCACACAAACCATTCAAAATTGCCAAGTTATACTAAAATATGAGGCTACAGAGCTGTTGGGATTCAAAAGAATGGCTTTTCTTGAGCTGTGCCACAAGAGCTGGCTTTCTGAAAAGAGATGAACTTCCCATGACTGGAGCCTGTTAATGTAAAATGTGAACTGCATTCAGTCTCGCGAGAGTGAACATCACTCACGGTTATGTTCTTAATTTGTAAATCGACTTCTTCAGTTCAGCATTTACGAAAAATAGGAACATGTTCAATGAACAGCATGCAATGAACAGCATGCAATGAACGGCATGCCATGAACGGCATTCAATGAACGCATTCATGCACAACACTGGTTTCTGTACTGCATTACCCACCACCTACAATACAGATACAATAATAAAATCCCACCCATATCACAACCTGCCTCTTTTTGCCACAGGACTGCACAGTGGGTGTAGATTCTAATCAGAACTGGCTATGCAAATGCCCTATCACATCGGTTTGCTAAATATTTGCCGAAGAGAGGAGTGCAAAAGGGCAAAAGTCACATCTGATTAAAATATTTACTGTTACACTTTTACAAATGTACTGTTTTCCTTTCAATAGGGACATGTGGATATTTGTCACTGTGTGTCTCACTATATATGTTTACTCTTTGTGCTAGAAGGTGGAGGAAAAAATAGATGCTGCTAATGTGTGGAAAAGCAAAGTTCAGTTAGAGGCTGGTTATTCAAAGAACATTCACAATTAAATTCCCCAGTGCTAAGAGACAGCTTGTCAAAGCCGAAACGCTCAGGCTATTGGCCTGATGCAGCATTCACACCTTACATGTTATTGTCGTTGGCAGGCTAATGCATTAACAAGTACAGTATGCAGGGCTGAGACCGTGAGATTGATACAGAGCAGAATACGGAGTCCGTCTGCTGGAACAGGAGGCCTGAAATGCGCAAGATGAATGTAAATATCTTTTTGTAAAAGCGTCGAATCTGTCAGCTTACATGGTCGTTTCACCATTTGAAAAATAATAGCGCACTCTTAGTCCTGGCTTACAGTGATGTTAGGTTCCCAAGAACATGGCATTAAAGGAGCCGTGTTTTGTCCAAGATCCCTTTTCACGGGGCCACGCTTTTGTACAGAACACACTGTGGGTCCATTCATGGAACTTGCTGTTATGAAGTGCTCCCAGCATTCAGCTCTTAATGAGCACAGGGTGGGTGTTCAGCCTAGGTACAATGAGACTAATGCAGATGAATGTAGTCGAGGGGTCTTGCTTGAAACAAGCCACTGACAGTAGTGGAGCTTTCCCATCATATCCAAAATTATACTTACTTTTCTGCCACTGTGCACTTCATCATGTCAGACTGCAGAGTTTGTCTGCATGTGGATTGGAGAGAGCAGCAGAAGTATTTTGGAGTACCATGGAGGTGGTGCATGGATGGGGGACCACTCCTGATGGCTGGGCGCTCGAGGGGTTTGGAACTGCACTAAATCACCGAAAGCAGGAGCAAGTTTTAGTCCTGCCTCTTGTCCCACACTTATTGTGCTGAGCCACAGATCTCTTCCCCAACACCCACACCATGTAATCAGACATGTGAAATTCTCTGCCCACAGACTGATTATTTGCTTTCACCCACAGTAGAACAAGGAGAAATTGTACAAATGGAGGGATGAAACAGATCTCTTGTACTGCCAGCTTGAATCAGAGGGCATCTTGCTGCAGATTTAACCTCTTCCTAGTTTTCATATGGTAGTGTGCCCTCATCCACTTTTACGTTACCTTCTGCATGTTGAGGAAAAGTGACACAAAAGCATATGAAAGGTATATAAAGTATTGCTGTATCTTGTCTTTTTGCAGTCCTATACTGTATGAGCAAAGTACTTATACTCAAAACACTGACACTCATGAAAAGGCACACATTTGATAATTGATTAATTAAGACCACAAAGATAACACAGATGAGAGAAGAAAACTTAACTTAAAAAGTTACATTATTGTTACAAGTTTCATTCTGGACCAGTATTATAGTTCAGGCAACCATGAAATTTTGACTCTGATACTTAGTGACGTTGTGTAGCAAGTCATTGCAAATGAACTATTGATAAAATCAGGAATTTAATTGCAACATTTTAGGTAAATAACCTTTGATACTAACTTTTTAGATCAGATGTGCCACACCCCTGGTTAAACTCAGCTGTTAACTGCCAGGTTTAGTGAATATGTTTGTCTCTAGTCCTCTGCTCATCGTCTCTGCCAATGTGTTAAGAGAGGAAATACATTATGTGTTACATTTACGCTTTTCACATTTTATTTCCTTTCCTTTCCTTTCCTTTCGGCCCCAGTTAACTGAAATATTGGTGTGAATTATGAATCAACTGGTTTAATAGGTATCAGTGATTGCAAAATCCAGTACTAAAACCTAGGGCTGACCTCTTTATGGCATTCCTCTAAAGAAATAAATGTGTCACATTTTTAAGCTGTAGGCTGGATATGTATGGAACAAATGTTCAATGGCCAAGCTTTAAAAAAAGATGCAGAGACCAGGGCTGGCCATTTGCAGCTTTCTGCTGGAGAAGATGGAGTGACCTGAGAGGCTTGTGTTGACTAAGGTTGGTTTAAATGGCAAATCTGATGGAGCACGTCTTCCAGGATAGATGTGTTCCAGCCTGAGATGAGACACATTTGGGAAGGCAGCATGGAGGTTTTCTTAATCGTCTAATTTGTGCTGCTTCTCCCTTCCCCGCAGGCTGCACAGCGGATTATGAAAGCCCATAATGCATAAGCACAATAGCAATCATGTGCTAGAATGCTTGATAGATACAGAACCCTGGGATGTAAATGACTCAGTTTATGATTGCAGCTTTTCTGTTTTTGAACTCCCCTGCTCTCAAAATCTGACATGCAGTTCTTCTGCTGAGTCACTCCAACTTTTATTTACCACATTAATAGTGGGGACGACAAATATAGAATGAAAATGATTGATGTAAGAACTTGTGAGTGTTAAATGGATAACTTGCATAAATATAGGCTAAATCTGAATTCAGTTTGAGTTTTAGTCATACATGGGTTGAATAAATTGCACTATACACTTTTATTTAATATGGGAATCAACTCTTATGCTGTCTATTAGGGGTTAAGATGTGTGTTTATCACAAAATAAATAAGAGAGTGTACTGAATAAGTATCCATCAACCAGGGATTGAAAGACATTCGTAGAACTGTAAAAATGTTGCATGCTGTAGAACTCTAAACCACAGAGGGGCGATACAAAGTCTTGTCTGGTTTTGATTGGACCTGAGTAATGGAACAGAGAACCTGAGTATTACTAATAATTGTTTTTATTTTTTGTACTAGTAGAAGAATCAAACAGAATATATTTAATTGTCATTACAATGCACAGGAATGTAGAGTGCCATGAGACAGGACTGACTTTGTTTCGGTTTGGTACTGATAATGTTTTGTTTTTGATTGCTCAAAGGTTCAGCAGGAAAATCCCACATTGCAGATGCATCTGAAACATAACTGGGTCTGGGCTTTTGGGCTGTAGATCAAAACTACTAATATCAGTTGACAGCCAGGGCTTATGCCCAAGGTACTATCCTTGTCAAATTAGTTCAAAGATACAGGAGATCCAAATATTCTTTACCAATATCCTTTATGTCTCATATATTGAAACATTCGTTTAAAATAAATAAATAAGTGAACACACCTGACCACAGATAATATTTACAACCTCAAACACTCCTGACAGTGCACAGACTGTCTTTGGACAATTTTAAAAACATACTTTGTGAAGGTAGAAACGCTGATGCAAGGTTGCATTTGTAAACTCACTCTTCCACTTCTCTCCCTTAGTGGTCTCTTGGCTATTTTAGTGGTCTCTAGGGTTAGAAGAGATAGAAGAACATGAAAGGAACAACACTAACATGTCTATCACCATCTTCTTTTTTCTCGGTATTGCATGTTTCTCACTCCACACTCTCCCAGATGCTGTTTCACTTGCTTTCCTACACTCTTGTCCTGTTAAAGGGATAGTTCACCCCAAAATGAAAATCTGATGTTTATTTGCTTACCCCCAGGGCATCCAAGTCAACGGTGACTTTGTTTCCTCAGCAGAACACAAACACAGATTATTAGCTTTAGCCGTAGCAGTCTGGTAGTCATTTAATGG
>JBBKCR010000134.1:7728828-7759431 GCA_037577295.1 Ladigesia roloffi | reverse complement strand
GAGGGGCGACGAGCCGGCGGCCAGCAGCCTTGCTTCCCACCCGCAGGTTTGAGCTGGCAGCCTACATGTGATGCAACTCCTGCAGCTAATTACGCTTGCTTAGAACAATCTCGGAAATTGCAGTTGTTTTGACATGATGACTGATTACAGTTTTGGAGGATGTCCATGGGGTGCTTCAAAATCAGCCAAGCAGATGTTCTTGATTCATATCAAATGGTAGAGCTATTTAGCTCAAGATCATTTTACTGTATGTAGACTCACAAGCTGATTTGGTCTTCATTCCTCTGCACTAGTAAACTGGACCTTAGGAAAATGGATGTTCTGAAATGTGCTGGCAAATGTTGGACTTTAAGATATTCTCACAGCATATATTTCACAATTTCAACTTAGTGTGTCATCTGTCAATGTGTAAGGGGTCTTCATATTATTTTGTTTTAACTAACATTGAATATTTAAATTTTAATCTATAAAGAATTTAAATTGATAAGGAGCATCAGAACACCATATTCCCTGCTGAGAGGCCTACATGGATTTACTCACATGAGAATTACCTTAAAATCAGAATTTTTCCTTTGATGTTTCTTGAAAAATATGTGTTTAATAGTTTGAGACTAACCATTTCATTAGAAACCCTGTTTAATATGTATTATTCACTTTTTACAGCAAAGGAAATAAACCAAGAAAAACACCTGTGAATATGGACTGCATTTACACCAACATAAATAATCAGTGTCAATATCACCAATATACTGTAGTTTATTGGATTATTTTTATCTAAAATGTTAAATACAGGGAGTAGCCTTTAGCCTAGATACTACATATACAGTGCGTATGCAGTGAAAATTGTGGTTATAATCTGTGTTTAACATGGGAGTATGTTTTTAGAATGGCCACCACGCAAGATATCAATGCCATGTCAGCTGACACAAGTATTTGTTGAGCCAGCAGGGTACTGTGTGCACACTGCATGATCAAGAAAAAAGACTAATCTTCTAGCCCCAAATGCCATTCTCCAACTCCTTTGTACAGAATAATTAATGTATGAGAGTGCCAAATGCTCAAGGGCTGGAAAATTAAATTCATAAGAGAAGTAATGGCTTGACAACGCAAGAGGGAAGTATGCAACATTCCCCTTCAGTAGCTTGATAGACATTCCCCCATGCAGAGTCCTTTTTTCAGAATGACCTATGGTTTGAGGGCCATTCAAGGGATTACTTAACAGCTCCAAACTTTTAGTGGCCTTTAAATTTTAATCACTAAATGAGTTTTTTGAGTGGGTGACAGCTCTCCCAATTAATAATGCAAACATTTGGATGGAAAAAAAACAAACACAAAAAACACAAAAAACTCAACACCCAGTGTTGCTAAAAAGCTTTGTTGTTGGTGATGCAAATGCACCCAAAGTCAGGCTTCGGAACTCACAGCAAGGCACATTTGCAAAAGCAAAGAAAGTACTAACCCCATTCAGTTTTTTTTAGCCTTTGCCATACTGGAAGTGCATACAATGTGCAAAAAGAAAAAGAAGAACACCTCAGAGTCTTCCAGTAACATTTTCCTCTAAGAACATATATTGTTTTTGTCTGAACAGACCAGCATATCCCCATTCAAAATTGTTCCCCCATTTTTACATAATTTGACATAACTTTTATATAATTAAAAACTTTCATGAAGGGAAGACCAGAAATGGTTCAAAGTAAAATGAAATATTTCTACATTCGCTTACTAGCTATTATATTCATTCTAAAAATGTTGTAGGTCCCATTCGTGTCAAAACACCTGTCAAGACCTGAACTCCACAAGATGTGCTGTAGTATCCGGCATCAAGACATTAGCAGCAGAAGTTGCAAAGTGTGGTCTCGGTAGTTCAGACTACTTTGTTCAGCACAGATCCTCAACTGAGATCTGGAGAATGTGGTTAACGCCTTAAACTCCATGTCATGTTCCTCAGACCATTCCTGAGACATTTTTGCAGTGTAGCAGAGTATATTATCCTGCTGAAAGAGACAACTACCCTTAGAATGTACTCTTGCCATACTAGTACTTCAACATTGTTTAGGTAGGTGTAAAGTGTTAAAAGTAACATCCACATTAATGCCAATACCCAAAAATTCCTAGCATAACCTTGTCCACAGCTTCCACTGACTTACCCTTAGTTCAGTCTAGTACACTCTATTCCTCCGGTAATCAACACACATGCTCCTAGCTATCCACCTCATATAAAAGAAAGCAATTCAATTATAAAGCAATTCAAGTGGCCCTGACTTTAATTGCATCATTGTCCAGTACTAATTTTCACATTGTAGGCACTTTCAATGGTGAACAGGTGCCAGCATGGGCACTCCGTTGGGTCTGCTTTCACACAGCCTTGTATGCAGTGTATATCAAAGTCAGGATGGATGATTTCAGCAGTTTGTACTCTTTTGTAACTCTAGCTCTTATCTGGCATTGAACCAGATAAGCTAGCCTTCTCTCCTCACTGGTTCACCTTAGACCACTTTTGGGAGGTGCCAACCACTGCGTACGCGGACCACCTCTCTGTTTTCAGATGTCTTGTTTGTATAGTCTCTGTCTGGATGGATCAGAGGTGTTTAAATATTTCTCAGTGTTCATTTGGTGTATATTTAATGATATAATTATCCAAGTTACCATTCCAGGAAACTGACATTCCAAGTGAATGCAATTGTTATAGTTATTTGAATACAGCAACCAACATCCACCACCGCTCTACTCCACTCCAATCCACACTGCAAACAGACAAAATCAACCTGATCTGGTATGCAACAACGCAGTCCATGTTTAAGTATGCCATCACTGTACTCAGCTGGTGCACATGAATACCAAGTGATGTGTTGCTTTGTTAGAATTTGCCCTTCAGTATGTTTTGTCATCATAGAGAAAATGACAAAAGCTTTCTTTCAACAGACTAGCTGTTTCTTTCAGTCATATAATGTATATGCTGTATGATGAGAATTTTCTTCTTCCACTTAATACTCAATGCATCCAGGATTTACTATTGACCATTTGCTTAACTCTGGGACGTTCGAATTATGTAGCACTTTTATACGTTCTGCGCTAGTAAACCAGTTGTTTTTATCCTTCAAAAAAGTTGCTTTATTAGAGCTCTGCAATTTGCACAAGGCAAGAGCATCATTTCATAATATACTTTTTAGTAAAGACATTATTGTGAATGAACCACATATAAAACTGGAGAGAAGATTAAAATTAATTGGGAAACGGCAATACCAGAAAAGAAAAAAGCATGTTGGATTCAGTAGATGCTTGACTAGTCTAATTAGACATCCTACTGTCATGTTTCTGCTATCACTGTCAGCCCAGAGAGGAGACTGCTGCCCCCCTCATAATCCCACAGCCCTTCCACTGGGAATTTCAATATTTCAGCGAGTGAAAAAAAAGAAAAGAGAAAGCTTCCTTTATCTCCCACCAGCATTATACATGTGTGCACCGTGTGTCATGTGTTCTGCTGGTTCTCTGGTGAACTGTTGAGTGTGGAGGACAGTGCCGGCTTTGAACCTCTTGTCAGGGTAAGGCTTATATAGACGCCTCTACAGACTTCAAGAGCCACTTAACATTTTCTGATGGCATCTCTTAACAATAGCACAGAGTAACACCTGAGCTACAGTGTGCAATAGCCAGTAATTTTAGTAATTAGGAGTTTTCTTTTTAAAGAATATATTTTTAATATTTCTACCCCAAACACTGATCCATCTTTCTTTTAAAACAAGAGTGTGAAAGCTGGAGATTGAAAGCTTGTCAATTTTTTTGTAGCTCAAAGGTCTGTCTGAGTTGGGAAGAACAGACAAGAGTGGACCTCATTAAAGCTCCTGTCAAAACAAAGAGCAGAGCGAGATTCAAGCCCTAGTTTATAGCTTCACTCAGTAATCCAATGTTGCTTAATGCATGTCCTTTATGTACTTATTAAATGGTTTGTAGGCAATGTTTATGTTTCTAAGAAAAAATTGGTGAAGGGCCAGTGTATTTTGTGGAAAGCAAAAGAATCTGAAATAATGACAAGGCATGAAATAAATGCAATTTCTCACTTTCCCCAGGAGGTAGATCATCAGTCAAAACATCCTTGGACGACTAACAATACTAATAAACCTTAGAACAGACAACATTATGATTTCTAAACACACAACACCAAAGCTTCACTCAACCAGCTCTTACTTAAGGTGAACAGGCAGAACCTGAGACTAGAGAGGAATGACTCTGGATTAACCCTTGTGTTGTCCTCGGGTCATATTTGACCCGAAAATAAATCTTTTACTACCAAAAATGAAACATTTTATTCATCAAATTGTCTGAAAATAAGATAAGTTATTAAGTACTATGCTATGCATGATTGTGATAAGTTTTAAGCAATTTAATTTATTTATAAGATTTTTATTGGATTTTATAACACCTGTTGTCCTCGGGGACAAAAATGACCCCTCAGTACAAAGTGGTGCAACAGGGTAAACACCATGCTCCTTTCCAAAAAATCTTTGGTCTTGGATGTTTGATCTTGGATGTCTCTGACATTGGATCTTAGATGTATGGTGTCAAGTAATGGTTGACACCACACACAAACACACACACAAACAATCACCTGTGACAATTCCTTCATATCATATGACCTTGGCCTGCAACTATTGAGAAGAAAGCTGTACATGGTGGGAACAGTATGGAGGAATAAGCCCCAAATCCCCCCTGCACTGGTATCAAAAATGAACAGGGCTTGGTTCTCATCAAAGTTTGCCTTCACCAAGACCCAGTTAAACTAACGTGTAACACTGAATTGATTGACAATTTACACTTTATACTTAAAAAAAACACTCAAATGAAGTGGGGACCATGAGGACCACATGTGTTATTATGTGCTGCCATTAAAAAAAACATTCTCACTAAAGTTCAACATACAACACTCTGTTGCTAGTCAAATGGTCAAAAATAATCTAAACATTTTAATATTTTATTGTCTAATTTCATTTTCACTTAAAAACAGAGTATGTAGACAAGGACTGGTGGCCTTATATTGCAAAATCAAGGGTATATTTTGGTCTTGAGTAAAACTAAGGTGTAACAATGAATTGATTGACAATTTATACTTTATACTTTTTAAAAAAACACTCAAATGAAGGGGGGTCATTTTTGACCCCTGAGGATCAAAGGTGTATGGAAATTGGGAGGACATTATGAAGGTTAAATTCCTCAGTATTTATGACAATTATTTTCTTGACAACCGATTCTTGATCAGTGCTCCTACTCCTGAGACTGACTCTTATAGTTCCCAGCAAGGTATACTGTGTTCTAAACTGCATCAACAATTCTACACCACCTTAATGAAGAGCTGGATATGTGGGATGTATTTATGAAACAGATTTGGGTGGCTTTGTGTTCATTACCAACATTAACCAGGTTCATCCTCTGTTAAAGCAAAGAAGGAAAATCTGGGCGTCAAACAGTTAATCTTATTGACAATTGGAGTAGAACAATATTAGTAAACACCATACAATTTAGATTAAAACCCGCTTACTTGTTCAGCATATTTAAATGAGTTACTTTGTTATTCTGCAGGTACTTTTACACCAGCAATTCTCAAAGTTTGGACCCCTGTCTGTATCCCAACCTAACTGTAAGTCATTCCAGACCCAGTCTGCACATCATATTGGAAATGCACTGACGCAATGCAGGTACTTGTATGTTTCAATACATTTTAGGTTTTGTAAAACAACATATTTTAGACTTCTGCTAAGTTTAATGGGCATTCCAGCGAACATTAGTAATATAAAATACCTCATAATCATAGTTACCGGTATTAGAGATTAAGTTATATTTTGAGGCATAAAAGATCAAGATTCAAGATTTTGTTCAATCTTTTCATAAACCCACAGTGTATATTACACTTTACTGTCCATTGTGAGATTGGATTTGGGTCACAAACAAACAATTACAGTCAAACAGCGCAAATAACTTTGGTTTTATGTTGTAAGCAAATTTAATAAAAGGGATTTACTTGTCACTTGTCCCAGACCTTTGAACTTTTGAATATGAATTTTGAGAACCCCTGTTTTACACCATTTCATGGCTCTTCTAACTATCAATCACATGATTAATGAAGCTTATTTAAACCAAGCTGTGTGTTTTATTTATGACTCATCAATCATAATTCAGTTCATGATTACATTGAATTACTTTTATAGTGTGACAGAGGAGAACACTGCATTTTTGTATTTCCTGAGTCTCCTATGTTAATGTGTTTCAATTTATGTTCATGAAGAGAAATGCATGGGTAAACTTCATCTTCAATTTTGTTCTGTTTGCTCTCTCAGGGCCAGAGTGCAGTATTTAAGCTATGGGTACGTTGTTTATCTGAGGCATGTTATGCTGCATTCCATTAATGTGGTCCCATAATTACCTTGATATCATTTGTCCATGCCCTGTTAACATTTTAAACCAAATTAAAATGCAATAATGGAAAAGGGTTAAGTTCAGGACATCTGACATTCTGGCAATACGTGATTTCTGGATTGACATGATAACAGGCCCAGGCTGATTGAGGCAGTCGACCTTCACCAGCACCAGGTCTGGCAGTAATATACGCCCAGGGCAAACTAATGTTGGATTTGCACGAACTTAGATGGCCAAAATTAGCAGACCAGATGCTTACAACAGGAAACCTCAACTCCTCTGTGCAGTTTGGCTATTTATTTTTGGAAAAAAAAAACACTCCTCTGATTCTAAAACCTTTAAGATAAAAACATTAACTGTTTAGAAAAATGTTTGAAATTTAACGATATATGACTACACTGCCATCCAAAAAAGCTTCAAGGATGCTGTGTTGAACCCGTATAGGTCTTGACTTTGTGTGTGTATTGTGTATTGGTGGTCTCTGTAGTCATCGCTTTAGAGGTGCAGTATAAAGATATGTTTAAACGGACTATATGATCAACAGGATATCTCACATATGTGGGAATCTCTAGTAAAAGTAGATTTCACTGTTTAGAGTTCAATAGATTTTGCTGCTTTACCCAAATTTAACTGCATAATTATTAGCAAATAAGATGGTGCTCAAGAGGGTCGTTTTTAGTCATTTTCACACAAACGCTTTGCTTAGATATGTATCAGAGTAGCCGGTAGACAGAGTAGCCATGACCACCAGAGACTTCATTTACAAAACCAACAAGAAACTAACTTTGAAGACGGACTGGTGGAAAAACCTCGTGACCAAGGCTTGTTATGGTGATCAGGCATTTAAGCCACAGCATTGTCTGATGCTGCTGGCCAGGGAAGGGTGCAATGCAATAGTGATGGGAAGTTCGGATCATTTTACCGACTCTTTTCGATTCATCTCGTTCATTTCGTTCATTTTAGCAAAATATAATTAAAATGTTATGTGTTACTTCCCTAACACATCTACTGCTTACACAAACGTTGATCATACTACAAACAAGACAAAACTATAATGCTATAAGAAATAGAAAAGTTTAGTTCATTGTTTTCTTGTGTTTTTAGTTTGATTCGCTCAACTCACCTATTTTTTGACAAGTTTTCTGGTTTGAATCATTCGTTCATCCCCTGACAGCCCAATTAGCTAGTCAGTGCAGCCTGAGATGGAAAGAGAATTGATTAGTTCATCTCTCTCGTCTTCGGGTTTGAGTCATTCGTTCATCACGTGACAGCCCCGTAATGTTAACCTATGCCGCCTGAGCCGAAAATAGAATTGATTAGAGACTCTAAATTGATTAGATGAACTAATCAATTCCCTTTCCGGCTCAGGCTGAGTTGTTTAACCTTATGGGGCTGTCACGTGATGAACAAAGGACTCGAAAAACACGAAGACTCGAAACAGGTGAATCAATATTTCCAATACCGAAACTGACTGGATGAATCACTCATACTTTTCTCAAGTCACATTAAAGATTCGTTCAAAATGAACAAATCGTTCAAGAACGACCCATCAATGCAATGCAAGTGATGTGCTAGGAATTGGAATCACAGCAAAGGGCACGCGTCCATGCTAGGCTAAAAGCTAATGCTAACTATCCAGCTATACTGTCCCATGAGCTGGACCATGGTTCAGCAGCAGTATTCTGGAGATAACTTCCCAGATTCAAGATGCTAGCTTTCCCTCAGACAGTAGTGCCCCACTGACCTGGAAAAAACTGGAAAAAAAATTGTGAGCTCAGTGCTGTACTACACACTCTGAAGACAAGACAAGATTCTGGTTTGCTGGTGTCACATCCATGGATTGTTCAGTGAGAAAGACAAGGCAGCATCAAGTAAGGAGGTGCAACAGCTAACGGACTGGCACAGAATCAACAACTTGTCTCTCAATGCAGATAAAACAAAAAAGATGATTGATGATCAGGAGGGCATGACATTATCACTCTCTGCTGAACATCAATGGCTCCTCAGTGGAGATCATCCAAAATTTGATGTTAACATCACAATGGATTTCATGTGGACTCTTAACACCAGCTCCATTGCCAAGAATTCTCAGAACATTCAACAGAGCGACTATAGAGAACATTTGTTGTAGTTGCATTCTGGCATGGCATGGAAATTGTGTTGCATTAGATCACAAAACCTTACAAAGGGTAGAAAGGACTGTTGAGTCTCCCCGTCCTCTGTTGCACATATTTACACCACAAGCTCCATCCTCAAAGGCACCAGTATCGCAGCTTCCATGCCTACACTACCAGGACGGGGAGCAGTTTTTTCTCTCAGGCCATCAGACTCCCAAAATGGGATCTGAATAACAAGCTGGGCATCACACACACAAACACACACACAGAAATGCATGCACAAACACACACACACACACACAGTCTCTGACCTGAATTGCTTCCTTACTCCCAATCGCACTGCACACAAACACTAATCTGTTCTGCCATAAACCCAGCTGCCACTGTAAATACACGGTAGTTATTTACGTACTGCACTTTTCCTCTAATTTTGTTGCTGCTACTTGCTATTTTTGCACAATTATATTTAGCTGTCTACCCCAATCTTTACATTCCTTTTCATTTTTTGCACACTTACAGACTCTGCCGCTAGAAAACATTGTCAAAATACTGTGCTTCTTTACATACTGCTTCTGCTCCTGTCAACTTCACTGTATGTTGTCTTGTCTTGTAATGATTGTTTTGTAGCTCATGGTTAGTTTGTTTTTTGGACTTTCTCTGCTCATCTTGTGGTTTTCTGTTTTTATTCTTTGTGTTGTTGTGTTTTTGTTTTGTGTTCCTTGTGTTGCAGCATGATTCTAGGGAAATGTTGTTTCATTTCACTCTGTGTGCATGGTTCAAATGAAAATAAGCACAGTTTATTTACTCTCTGACTTACGAACACAAATGCTTGCAAATTTGAGTTAGCACAGTGTTTTGATGCTTGTTTGAATGAGCCATGAATGAGGAATAATATATAAGGAAATACACAATTGTTGCCTCAGTATCTTCAGTATAAACTTTGAACCTGTATCTTTGTTTTTATTTTTACTGGATTATTATCTTAGTGAGCTACCTAATGAAATTATTGTTCTTTGTTGTGTGCCCTGACTCTGGTTTAGTATATACAATGGAAGGTTTTACGATTAACATTGTGACCGCAAGGTCTTTCAATCAAGCAGTGAAAGGAGTAAAAAATGATGGCCAAGATACAAGTAAACAATTCTCACATTATAATGTTTACTGTATACTGCATTATCAAGAAATTGATTGCTTTAGAGTTCAGCATTTAGGTTATGAATTCTGAAGTGAATTCAGAAGAAGACAAGTCATTTCCAAACATGTTTAGATATATGTTTAGGTTGTCTGGCCCACAGAAATACTGTGGTTAAATCTGTGGTTATTTGTGGTCTTTGTTCTGTGATATGTCAAATGCCAAATAAATCTAATCGTATTGTAGAATTTTGACTCTGAACATTTGACATTAAACCCAGTAAGAGCTGTGCAGTAGCTATTTTAATTGTTATATGCTTTAAAATGAATGCCTTGGATCTTTCTTTGCCAGTTTACTTATACACCCCACTCTACATGATTGAATTGACTGGAGCCTATCCCAGCAGCTACAGGCGAAGGCGGGGTACACCCTGGACAGTTGCCAGCACGTCGCAGGGCCACACTCTCACACACCTAGTGGCAGTTTAGTGGGCGCAGTTAACCTATCCCCAATCACGCATGTTTTTTGCTGGTGGGAGGAAACCGGAACTCCCAAAGGAAACCCATGCGGTCAAGGGGAGAACATGCAAACTCCACACAAAAAGACCCTGCACCCGACCCGGGAGTCGAACCCAGGACCTTCTTAGGTAGACAATTTAATTCTTAATTAATCTTGGCTGTAACTATATAGCTCACAACTTGTGCATTTGGTGGAAATGCTCTTTTACCCCCAGCATCTTCTATTAATATTCTCAGATGCAGTTTCAAGTAACCCAGATAGATGTTGAATAGATGGCTCTCTGTAGAGATGTTGCAATAGTCTGGATGCCACAGTTGGAGGATACCTCTTTTCTCAGTGTATTATCTTCATCATGCACCATAGAGCAAAATCCTGCATTACTCCTGCGGGGACAATCATAGTTGAGCCTTTAGTAGTCCACTAGGGCAATTAGGCAGACTCTATAAGGAAAATAAATAATGAATAATGCCTTTTTCCAGGACTGTTGGCTTCATTTATTTACATTAGTTTTATTTATAGCTTCCTTCTGAGACATATGCCTATAAAGTTCATTTACATTTTCTTCTTCTTTCACATATATTTATTTAACCTAGTGTGGGAGGTCAACCAGTTAATGCAATGAGTTTACAGTTTACAGTTATCTGTTCAAACTGCTTTCCAGCAGAATGTCTTGCTGTTTCTGTTTCAGGAACGAAGGCCAGGTCAAATAGACATTCTGCATTCGATGATGAGCATTAAGACACTGCCATATCAGTGAACTGCCTCCGATGGAGAAATGCAAAGAAGGCATCTCTGATGCTGTTTGTGTTCTTGCTCGCTGGTTCTAGGCTACTTTATTGTGTCCAATTAGCTAACAGTCAGTCTGGGCTGGTCTTCTATAATCAGAAGAGGGTCCCACACAACGTACTGTCCCTCAGTATCAGTTATATGTCTGGTATTATTGGGTTAAAAGTGCGAAGGAGGTCCAGAAAAAAAGAATGCTTTCAGGACACGACAGGGAGCTTGTTTGCCATAGAAGGCATCTGGAACCAAAGCCATAAGCTTTTCAGCCTTGAGCATTTAAATGGACATGTGTTGCTTCAGCTTAGATGTCTACCTCTAGCGAATCCAGATGTTTATAAATGAAGTCACTATTTTGAAGTAAATTAGATCCATTTAATGTATGTGTGGTTTAATCGGTGATACTGTATCAGTGGCAAAAGCTTTTTGACACTAATATTAAG
This sequence comes from Ladigesia roloffi, assembly GCA_037577295.1. Lineage (NCBI taxonomy): Eukaryota > Metazoa > Chordata > Actinopteri > Characiformes > Alestidae > Ladigesia > Ladigesia roloffi. The sequence goes on along the minus strand of JBBKCR010000134.1, from coordinate 7,748,032 downwards.
TCAGTAAAATCTCTTTAGTTTGATGTTTTAGAACCATGCCCACTGGCTTAATATTTCAAATTTAGTAGTGAAAGCAGCAGAGCTATGGGGTTACACTTTAAAAGTTCACTCTGTGGAAGAATATTGAACCCTTTCATTAATATAACTGCCGTGGACTCACGGTTTGTTCCAATTTATTTAGTGGTATTCACTGTGCCTTTGTTACAGTTCTTGGAAATTGGGAGATGCTAGTCATTTTTTTTTCTTTTGCAGGTAAAGAAGTCAGGGCACAGAGCGGTAATATCACTAGACATCAAAGCATCAGGGGTCCTATAGGGCTATAGCAAAGTAAGGAGCAGGCAGCAGACTGGTGCTGTAGCTCAAGCTTTTAGGACACATATCACTCAGCCTCTCAGCTCCTACACATCCATCACTTTCCTTATCACTGGGTAATAATGATTGTCCTTCAAATCAGACGGTGATGATACTTCTCAGTGTTTGCAAGAGTCACTTTCCATAATCAAACACCCTGAGCCAAAATGGACAGAGAATTTACAGAGTTTTTAAACAGGTGTGTATTGTATCAGATATATTGGGTTATACCCATAATACGATTTAACATACATTAGGATGTGAATGGCAGAAGCAATCCTTATTCATCCATTCACTTTCAACATCACATATAGCATGCTCTGGCCATTTCATATCAGCATTTCCAGGATTGTTTGTGCTGTTATGAACTCTCTACATAGTGGAGAAATTGTGAATAGCTGTGAAATAGGGAGCGGCTCTGAACAGCAGGTGTTCCTCTATGGGGCTATGTAAAGCAACTCCAGCAGTCATGTTTTCACAGCTAATTTGAGAAGATGTTGGATTCATAGTTATCAAAATGCCCTTTCCACAGGGCATATTACTAGAAGAAATGAACAAACAAGTCTCTGAACTTCACCCTATAGTCTCTTTGGATCTATACAGATCCGTGTGCTCAGACATTTAATTGCATAGAAGGTCAAAGTACTTAGCTATACAAACTATACAACCACTCAGACATTCAGAGCGAGTGGATCTCCAGTGTTTCCTCCCAACCTTGCAGGTGGTACAGCAGGAGATTAATTTGGACATAGTCAGCACAGAATGTTTTACAATTCATAACATTAGAGAACTGAATATTTCATTTATTCATTCTTAATTTTCTTATGTATTATATTGTAGCAACTGTTGTAAGGTTGGACAGAGCATTGACAAAATCCCTAATCAAAACAATTAATTTGCTATTGTGCTAAAGTTAGCTTGATTACATGAAAAAAAATGACACTCCATTCATCCTACCCATAGCCTACCAAAAGTTACTATGCAAAGGTTTTTTTGTTTTTGCATAGAAAGCTTTAAGGATTTATGGATGATGGGTATAGAAAATTGTCATATTTTATGAATATTGACAAAACTGCATGATCATTGTTTCATAGATTATATGGATGTAAAAGCAACATAAGCGGTGAAATACAACTTTTTTTTGTCACTTGAAATTTCAATGAAACTGAGATGGAATATATACATTGCGGGATCTTTCACTTACTCAAAAGTTATTATAGTGCCATTTTAGTTACTGAATAAAGTATGAAACTTTATTTTAAAGTCTTACCATCATACTTCATGTCTGAACTTTTCCACTGGCTACTGGCAAGAGCTGATCTATAGGTGCGGTAGCCACCTGGCACACTACATTTGAGAGATGGGTGCTTGCTCATTGCCAGATCTGCCTTCAGCCTTAATTTACACCAGAGATTCACTGTCTCTCTCGTAAGAAATTAATTAATCACCAGCAGATTGGCTCTCTTAATAAAGCAGCTGTGGCCTACTCTTCTAGAGCAAAGCTACAAGGGGTGTAAATTACAACCACTGCCGAACCCCTTGGGTATACAGTGGATCACTTCTGAAAACAATATTGAAACTAATCATATAGTTATGCAAATGGCTGAAGTGGCTATATACTGTAACTACCTCCTGTGAAATGTATGCATGAGCTTGCATACAGTACCGGCCTAATTGATGGCCTTTGCCATGGTGTGCTGTTCATTGTCTAGGGGATTGTATTAATTTGACTCGACAGCTTTCGTTTGAACTTGATGGTAGTGTTACTCTTTTTTACCCTTTACTTGTCCAAACATTAGACAGTGCTGGTTGAGAGGACCGTGCAGGTCCAGGCTTCGGTTGGTGGGTGGGCTGGGGGTGATGGGCAGTGCAGGGAGTGTTTTCGACAGACTCCCACATGTACTCATTCTCCAAGCTGCCTGAATCTGCATTTCAGATGAGACATGCGCGAGTATCAGAACGGCCTTCCACTCACGTCGCTCAATTTTCAACCCCAGTGAAAACACAATTATATTGGCACTCTGATCCCCTTGTTTTGCAGTTGTGTAGTTTGCACCAGGGGGACATCAATTTTCATAGTCTTTTGAGGCATTAAGGATGACACAGAGGATGCCCAGTGTTTGTTTTTAAAAGCTGGCTTCATCTAATGAGGATTTTCGCTGCTCTGTCCAGTATTATACACTTGTTTGAGCATCTGTTTTGCTGAACTGATTTCATGTCCTGTGTTTTATACTGTAAATTTACTCTGACATTTGTGAATATGGTAATTGGCCTTGAGGGGCCATGTTGTACAAAACACATTCCCCATTTTGCCACTTAATTTGCTCAGTTCCTCGGTTTGTGTTGTCAGATTTCCTCATTGACATACTGGGTCTGCTAATTGCTATGCTAGGAGTGATATTCGGGTGGTCTGCTTCATTTTGGCCAAAATACTTTGTTTGTGGTGTGGATAAATTGCATTAAAAATATTTTTTGGATAAAATGTTCTTCTTGGTGGGTATTCTCAGACTGGTATTCTCCAGTGTAGATTGCCTTCTTGGATGGTGCTGTGGCATGAGGTGTTGATAGACCAGCCTCAACCAGTCTTTGATCTGTTTTTGTCAAATTCAGTGAGTTAAGTGTGGCCTGGAGACTGCACCTGCGACCTGGCTGGAAAGATTATTCTGTGTCAATATTCATTAACCCTAGGCCATTTCTATCGGCATGCTCTCGGCTGCTTTGGGACACTTTTATCTATAGGGGACTCACCCTCACCGCCTCCGATTTTATTTTCATATTTAACTGGCTGCTCCAACTAACGCAGCCTGTGTGTGCAGTTTTAATACTCAATGTTCCACTCTGTTGCCTCTGAATGAGAGGAAAACCTAAACAGAAACGCGTGTGTCTGCCCTCAGATGCTGGGGGAATATTTTGACACTGTGTGGTTGGTCTGCATACATTAGGAGCATGGTGAGTATGCAGACAGATTTTATGACTCTTTATCTACAGCAAATGAGGCCTCTATTCATATTCTATTACTGTCAGCTTATCCTGAGGAAGAAATGTGTGGATTGGCAGCAATGGGCCAAAATAGCTTTCTGCCAGAATTGTTTTAACCTTCTACAGTGTGTGACAAAGACTTCTAAACACCTATGACGCATTGGTCAGGGTCTGGTGTTTCAAAACAGAAAAAAGAGAACAGAGCAGCTTTTTGGGTACAAACCTTTTTGACCCTGATATGGTAACTTGCTGCCTGATGGTGGCCCCAAACTTGGTAAGAAATGCCTTCCACACCTTTTTCAAACACTGGGGTCCACGATTGGACAGGATGTTCTCTGGTATGCCACAGACATGAATTATGTGCTGGAACAGGGAGCTTCGGCCATGCAGGGCAGTGGGAGAGACTTGAAGAGTCGACAGCCATTTGACAAGCTGTCCACAACTCAAACTATGGTCAAATCTCGCAACACTGGAACATCCATGACCAATGTGGGACCATAGTCTCTTGGGTAATGGCAGAGGCATAAGCTTTTCATTGTAAGCAAAGTGCAAAGAATTTCGGTTGTAGTGCATTATATACTTTATATCACACACCATATTAGGCCACCAGACTTCATGTCTATTGTAAAGGTAATCCCTGGATGTCCCATATCTGGGGTGTTGTGTGCCACAAGCCAGCATGTAGAGCTATTCTGAGGGCAAGTGTGTCCAGCACTGGGAGACCACAGACCTCATGAGCTATTTCACAAACCTCATGAGCCCCAGATCACTGTAGCCATCCACATAGGTGTGCGCAGAATGGCCTCGGGCACCACCAGGAATGCCTTCAAGGAATAGTGTTAGTAGAGGGCATCTGCAGGAGGGTACACAATTTAGAAAATAAATTGCTTGAGGAAAAGAGACCATTGGGTGCGCCCTTAATTTAAACATTTACACTCTGCCTTTGTCAGCTTTGAGTTAAAGAAGGTGATGGAAGATAAAGTTTAGTGAGGCTTCCACAGCATTGTGTTAGCACTGCCCCAATACAAAAATAAAATCTGTATCAGACATTTTAAGTACATGGGGCTGGAGTACTTAAAATGTTTCCATGGTTGTTGTGCCATAATTATTTTTCAATTAGCATATTGTGGAATGTTGTTTACGAACTTTTAGAAGCTGGAGGGGGCATTAACTGTTCACTCAAGCATCATATGGAATATGTAGTGGCCTGACATGGTGGAAAACTGTCTTCATTTATCCAGCCAACTGCGGGAAAATAGTGTAGCACTCAAATCTGTAGCTTACAGTCACAGTTCAACAAGTCTTATGAGCTTTACTCTGAACCAAGATAAATCCAAATCTTGTGATTATATAACAGCTGGACGTGCCATTTCCTGGTCAAACCTGTTTAACCTTCTGTGTTCTATGTAATTAAGTCTATAACCCATATGTCCCTTCAGACAGTTACAATAGGAGGGGAACACTACCACTGGGGCCTTTTTTTAATGCATTTGCTCAATATTCTCAAGCCTGTGGAAACCTATTAAGACCAGCGCAGAGAATCGGTTAATCACAGAGAGCTTAATGCGGCACACACTCTCCTCCCAGCAGAGGGGCTGATTCCAACCAGGCTATGACATTTCCTCCCTACCTTCAGGCAGCCCTCCCCTCGCCTTCACCACTAATAGACACTGACATAAAATAGCCAGATGAACAGCGCTGTAGTGGAAACCCTGCCTCTGAAGCCAAGCACACGATAGCCTAATACAGAGGGCACATTCATCCAACAAGTTGGGCGTCTATATAAAGTAGTTGTAAATCTGTTCAGCTGAAGGCTACTGATGTGACAGGCAGAGAGGGGTGAGCAGTTTATGAGGGTATGTCAGTGCGTGCCTGTTTGGTGCCTTTTCTGAAGTCACTTATTTTTGCCTCTAAATGGGCTGAGCAGCAGCAGTAAATGACTGTTCCTCCGCAATGCGGTCTGAGGCCACGGAGTGATTTTTGTCATAAAAAAAGAGATAACAAAACATTGTATATAGACTGTATTTGACAGAGTTGTACTAAGCTCAGATGACCATGCATTTATGGACCTTAAATGACTGGACGATTTGACGGAAAAGTCAAAAGTATGCATAATTATTGACTGTTTGACAAACTATTCATGAAGTGGGAGCTAATTTCTTTGCCAAATTTGTGCTTTTATATCCAACGATTTGCTGAAAATCCCAAACCTCCTTCAGGGATTTCAGCCGAGATCATTTTCGGGCCGTTTCCTTTGAATTGCAGAAGTGGAGATTCTTTTCTTGTGAAGCACTTTGCCCAGGCAATTGATTTAGCTCTGCATCACCTTGCATGGACTAGCCACACTGCCTTTTCAGTGATAACTTCAATGACTTCAATCAGAAAAGTGAAGCCAATCGATTAGAGCAAACAGTCCTTGAATTCACACTTGGAGAATAACGTGAGTCACCCAAATGAGTTTTTCCCAGGGCTCTAAATGAGTGTGCTCATTGTGTTTTAATGGCCTTATATCATCTAAATCGTTCAGGCCACACACACTGAATGTGAAACTTTCACATTAAATGCAATCTGTCATCCAGAAATCTTATTGTTCCTCTTAAAGCACCAAAATAACTTACAGTGTCTTAAAACTTTGGGAAAAAAAGAAGAAAAAAAATCACCTAAGGCTTTTCTCTTTCTCTTCTCACTCAACTGGAACAGCACCATGAGTAGTTGGATTTAAATTGTTTAATGTATGGCTAGTCAAGCCTGGACATGAGTCTGTCTCTGGACCCGATCATCCGTAGACTAGCAGGCAAATTGGTGCCCTTAACCATGATGAAGTGCTGGGCATGTGGGTGACTATTACTTTACGTCGCTGCTTCTTAATCCTGCAGAAATTCCTTTAGGCTGAAATTGAAGTGACGCCAGCCATGGGGCAAATATGGCCCGTCCTGCCCTCTCAGTTTCACTTCATTCCCTCATGATTGACAGTTCGGCACGCTTGGTTGAGGCCAAACAGAATGGCCAGCAGATGCATTTGCCCCAAAATAGTGCCCTTGGCAGCTGAGACCAGTGTTTCGTACTAGTTTTGTATGTGCCCTATTCTTTTGTATCTTGGGAAAACGCGGTGTGAAATGCTTTCCTGATAGTGTGCTCTGCCCTTTTATGGGCTACCGAAACTGGGATGAATTCTATTCTCTGCATGTAGAATATCTGTGAGAAGTGGTTTTCTTTCTCCGGCATAGTGAAAAGTGTATTTTTATGCCTCATTGTCACTCTCCTGCCATGTTTGTGAGGAACCCTCCCTGCGGATCTCACACAGAAAGCGACATAAAGCATCACATTCATATCCGAGGTGATGCCCTCTCTCCCCTCAGTCTAATGATGTATTGTGATCGCAGTGTAGTCCATTGATTGCATAGATGTAAATGGAGCACAGCAGGATGCTGGATGCCTGCATCAGATGAGCAAGCTTTTGTTGTGGCGAACAAAAGAGAAAGGTGTATTGTGATTATTCAGTCATGCTCTGCAGTAGTTAAAGTAGCCGAGCAGCGCCGAAAAACAAATTTGCCTGTTCAGAAGACAAAAAGCATGAATATAGCTTAGCACATTCACTTCTGTGTAAGTACATGTTGTATCATATCACAGTACCTCTCAGTTGCTATAGTGCTTCAAAGTTAAAGAATTTCATTTTTATTTATTAGCTGTTTTTTATTAGCTTTTTAGATATGGTTCACAAGAAACATTGGAACATTTCACAGCTTTTTATGAATTTGAAAACAAAGTCGAGCAGTCAAGTGCCGCAATATGCTTCATCTCTTCAGTCAGGGATTAGATTTATATTCCATCCTGCTTAATTTTAACACCATCTTCCCCAGAGGCCAGAGGGTCTGTGGGAAATTACTAGTTCATGTGAAACACTGGTCCTAAGAGAGTGATCTTTATTTGTAATTAGATTTTTTTCCCATTTTCTCTTTCACTCTCCCTTTACAGTGCCAGACATTTTGCCACCATGCCCGGTGTAATTTCCACCATCCCAGTGCGAGGTAACAACATGCCATGCCACAGATATACACTGCCAATAAACCCCAATGTCAGTGAGAGTAATGACATAATTAAAAAGCCATAAATATATAAAAGGCTTTTGACTTTGATTTACTCCAGCATTTTAGTTGCGGCAAACATTTAGACTTTTATGTTTTACACCATTTTCACCATTCCTTTAGGGTCCTCAAAGTCATTTTATGAGACCACATCATAAAGGTTGCTCTTATGAGGGCAACCTGTGGAGACAGCTGCAAGGCTAATTGCTGCTAGATACTTCTCCAGTAATGATGGATAGAGAATAGCATTCTGACACAAAATAATAATAATAATAATAAAAGTAAAGGTGAACTGGCCATATCCTGTCCCTGAGCACTTGTCTGCAATGTCCAGAAACATGTCACTAAGCATTTCAGGTAGCAGAAAGTAATAACCCTCCGGTCATGGTTGCTCATATGAAATCGAAGGGAATGTGCACATTCATCCATGCAGTGATGGAGTGACCTCTAAAACAAATGTCAGAATTAGACTTAACCCAAGCTCCCTTGTCAGAGCTTTGTGCCTGCTGGACTTTTGTGCCCTGAGATTTTCAACCAATGTGCAGGCAGCAGAATGTCTGGCACCTTATGGGGTTCACCCTAGCTGGTCATGTGATGAATACGATTTAGGATTCCGGCCTTGTATACCTGATCTATGGCCTCCTAGGGATTCAGAGATGTATTGCCTATCCCTCTGCCTCACAAGGATCTTCTAACTGCACACATATAAGGCTTGAGTTTCAAGTGTAGGACTGCTTTTATATCTGCCCTTATCATTCTCTGCCTTTCTGCCGCATGCTGCATAATGTCCTCCACCAAAACTGAGGTACTGTTGACTTCAGCACCACAATATAAGGAGGCAGGGCATGAAAGGAAAAGATCCATGTTTAAATTCCAAATTTTAATTTTCTTTGCTCTGCTACACAACACTCATTTGGACCATGAACTGAATGCCACTTTATCCTGTTGATCAGAACACCCCTGGCAAAATAGCATGTGAATGATTGTGACAGCTTCTCCACTACTCAATGCCAGATCAATATGTTCATTCTCTCTTGATTTATATACTTGAATTTGTACTGGTTTTGACTCAGTCCGATTCAACGGAAGAGCCCATAAATATGAATGCCTCACAATGACATTGAAATGGGTGAATAGTTCCATCACCAAAAACACTTGAGTCTTGGCATGACCTCAACCCTCCAGGATACAAGACTATATTATTATCAGCTGTCTCAGTGTTTGGCCTGCTCACCTCTGGAGAAGCCACTTTGCAGTCTGCTGGAAGGGTACCCATTTAATGATGAGAGCTATATCAGCAACCTACATATAATAATCCTACAAAATTCTGGCTGAAAAGGGTAATCAGCTTGCTTATGGTTTTCATCTGCAACAATTACACGTAAGGAATGCAGAGCTTCTTTATTGACTGATATCTTGGCCACAGAAACGTTTGCATGGGCTGCCTTTACCGTCTGCTGGGGCGCTTGCAGATGGTTCAGTCGTCACATTGCAGGCTCATGGGCCATTTATTATATATACCTATATTGTCACAAAACTCTCTCTGATTGCAGGGAATTAATTAATTGTGAAAACATACATAGACATTTTTGCAGAGAGATACAGAAAAGTGGTTTAAAGCTAATAGTGGTTTTGAGAGGCTGATGCACAGATTCAAATGGCAAAACACTGTTAAAAGATGAGAATTACATTTACAATTACAGCATTTTGCAGATGCTCTAATCCAGAGGGACGTACATCAGTGCTTTAGTAATCCACATCTGTTCTTTATACCTGCAAAGAGTTACGTAAATCCACATCTGCTCTGAACTTCCAGCTAAGTTATTGGCTAACACTATTCTAAATATTCAAGAGGGTGCCACAGGTTTGTTTTTAGCAAACAGGAAAAGATGTATAAGAGATAAGCAAGAGGACTGGTTAGTTACCAAGGTGCTCCTGGAAGAGGTGGGTCTTCAGATGGTGATTGAAGACAGCCAGGGACTCCACAGATCTGATTGCAGGGGGAAAAGCATTCCACCACTGTGTGGCCAAGATGTGAAAAACATCTTGATGCCTGTCTTTCTCTCCTTTTGAATTTCAAGTCAAGCAGTGCTCGCTGAGAGGACGAGAAGTGACACACAGCGTGATCAGAGCTGATAAGTAAGGAGGTGTCTGTTCTTGGCCTTGAAGGCAGGTGTTAAGGTCTTGAACTTAATGTGAGTGGCAATAGGGAGCCAGTGAAGGTTCTTCAGTAGAGCTGTGGGGTGAATATTTGGGAACATTGAAGACTAACCACAGAATCAGCTGAAAGGGTCTTGTTACCTTTAGTTAAAACCCTGCCAGTAGAGACCTTCACTGTGAGGACATGTCCTTACAACAGCTACATCTGTTCCCAGATTTACAGGCAGTGTACAATTTAGCCCTTCATTTACAACGACAGTGGAAAACTCTTCTCTGCTGTAGGACATTATGAGCTACCCTGTTTCCGCCTGCCTTTTCGCCTGCTGCCTGAATGGTGAGTTATGATCATGGTGCTATACTACCATGCATTTCAATTATTTCATTAGTGAGCGGGCGCAGTGGACCAGAGAGATTGCTGTTTGTTCTGTGAGAGGGAGTGGGCAAGTAAATAAGTAGATTAAAACAATGAATAAAACCCAGCACAGTTGCACAGCAAAGATAAGCATCGCTCAGCATTGTTGTGGCGGTTTGGGCCATTTGTTGGGAAACTCTTGACAAACTGATTCATTGCATCCAGTTGGCTCTGTGTACAATGCCTTTTCAAAGGGAAGATACAGGTGGGGACCAAGGGGAGGCCATGGACAGTAATTGCCATACTGTTGGCCAGCTGAATTATTAGCTCTGATCGGTTGTCAGCTGGGCTGAAATGCAACTCGAGAATAATAACTACTCTCTGTGGGAGCATGGACTGCTCTTAAGCTGCAGGTTCAAAGACGTAGCACCTGGTTTTTATAAAAATGACACAGCACACATGTCAAAGTTATGACTGTCGCCAAGTACTGTTTCTAATGGCTTGTAAGCGTTAGTGGCCCCAGGAATGTTATTGAATTTACGACTCATGGGTGAGGCATAGCCTATTATTTGATTCATAACAATGCGGTTAGAAGTCCACCACTGCAAAACTGGGACTTGATTAGTTTTCAGCGTGCTCCTGCGTGGTGCATATTGAGACCGGTGGCATGTTAGATTTAGGCACCAATGATGAAGAGGAAGTGAGTGCCGCCGCTGCCTCTTTGTAATTAATTCCCTCCACAGTTCAAGCACACCTTACAATGGCACCACCAAATTCACTCTCTGGCTACCCTGTACCATGTCTTTCTTTCATATTCATCTTTGCCAGTGGCACAAGCACAGGCTGCCAAGCAGATCCAGCTACTCTGCCTATGCTGCTGCTACTGTTGCCCATGATTTGTGCTGCAGTGTGCAGAATGATTTAAATTACGGGTAAGGGAAAGCCATGGGGTGAAACAATCCAACATAACTAGGCATGGCAGGTTGTTGATACACAAGTGTGCATGTGCATATGGGTACATATGGTATAGAACATTTTCTTCTTGCTTCTGCATGTCATCTGATGTCCCGAAAGGGGGAAACCACACAAATGAATGTAAAGGATCAGTCTGAAGACCATAGTTCATCTACATCATTTTGGAATGTTAGTATCGCAGAAAGCTCCCATTATAATCAATATCGCACATAAATCATATAATCAATCTATCTTACAATCAATATCTAACAGTTGAGCCATCTTAACCAAATAAGAGTGGCAGAGCTCCATTTTTAGAAGCCTATTTCTATTTTAAATATATCACATCATGTTGATGTTTAATCAAGCTGCCTTTATCAAAACATGAATCTGAAAATAAGTTGCAGTTAGGGTTTCCATTTCATTCAGTAAATGTAATGTGCTGTGCGCCACTGATATTGAGTTTAAATGTGCTACACAAATTTAAAGGCCAAATTTAAAGGTCTGAAGTTGCTTTATATTTTGACTTGTTAAGCAGCCTTGACATTTTTAGTGCAGGCACAGATCCATTTATATGCTGCATTACAAGATCAGAGCTTTTTTTACTGTGTTTGAATTATCATCACTGTTAATTCCTATTGTCAAGACAGGTGGGTTTATTTCAGATATATACACAGTGCTGTCAAGCGATTAAAAATGTTGATCTAATTAATTACATGGTGTGGTGATAAATTAATCTAATTAATCACATTTAACCACACATTCATACGGACATTACAAGAAGCAGTTTTTTTTACCATTTATTATTGAATACAAGCCTATAACTACATCACCGACTGAACCAATCCTCTGAATTAGGTTCTAGTTTATGACAGTTGTAAGTTTTGGTATGCTTCCTCGTTTCTCAAATAAACCCAGCCTCCATTATCATCTAACAGCAGAGATTTGGGAATATGACGTATTATTGGTCTGCAGACTAGTGGCAAGCCTTAAACGTTAATTGCGGTAAAATATTAACACGTTATTTTTTTCTGTGATTAATTAATCTAATTAACGCGTTAAATTCCCAGCCCTAATACACAGTAAACAGTGAAACAAAACAACATTCCTTCAGGACCATGGCACAACACAATAACAAAAACAGAACACCACAGTTCCATTGTGCCATTGTTTCAATCATATACCTAATATTGTGATAGACATCATAAGCTGTGGCATAATCCCAATAATACACCTAAGATTGAGCTATAATTGTAGATGTTGGCACTGGTGTATATCTCTACAATGGAAATGCCAATAAATCATTGTATGACATTTCCTCTTGTGTATTAGAGTGCAATTATGCTACAGTTAGTTCCAAGAAAAGAACTGGCTGAGAAGTACCCTACGAATGTCACTATGAATGTCATCTATCAAGTGTAACACTCGCTCTGGTGTATTATTGAAAAATAATGCAATCAGTGTAGAATATGAAATTTTATTATGTACATCATTTTGGAATCAAATCATTGTGATGGCAGAAACGTGAAATACAGGTCAGCTTGTGTGTTTCAGGAGCCATTATGAAGAAGCAAAATTGCCAAGACCCGCTTTTCTCCTGCCCTGCACATGAACTGCCATGGGCAGCAACTCTGAGAACTTCTGAGAGGGAAAAAAATCCATCTGTTTATTTGAAAGGGAGGTGCAAGCATTAAGTGGTAATTATTTAGTATTTCTGGTGTGTCCATGTAGACACCAGCAGCAGTAAAGAAGAGGCAGGAAATGTTTTCCCCAGATAAAAGAGTAAGAACACATGGGCACTTGCCCTTTGGGCCAGCAGGTGGCCTCTCCCTGGAGTCTAATTAGTCTGGACATGGTGGTGGTCTATCACTTCGCCTGAGCAGGTGTAATCTCCATGGCCCTATCTGCAGACTGCGTGAACAGACGTGGGGAGGTCCTCCTGTTACAAAAGGCAACAAAGAAAAAAAGAGAAATAGGCAAGCTAGAAGCGTGGACGCCCTAAGGACAGCTCAATTATCCGGCCATCAATCAGCTTGGGTTTGATTGGGGCTGTAGATGGAGAAAGAGTGATGTTTTGTGGGCGATCAATGTCCTTGCAGTCGCTCTCCTCTTCCACAATCAGCCCACACTCACATACACTCACAGGCACACACACCGCTCTGATGAGCCCACTGTCTGTTTCACACAGGATATTGCAGTCACTGTTTAACTCTGCTCCGAAGGCTCTGATGACAGTCTGTGGGCTCGATTACACTTGAAATGTAAAGAGAGTTCAGCTCAGGTGTTTTATTACTGTTTATTGCAGCTCAATGCTCATCAGTGACTCAGCCCTATGAATAATAAGTTATTCAGTATTTAGGACCTTTCTGAAAGTGACTTTACAGTATCCTTTATCAGGTAGATCTAATGATATGACCCAAAAATAGAAAGAAAAACGTGATAGAACAAAAGTACGCAAAACAAGCATGATAATGAGCATCTGGGGGAAAATCAGCAGCGGTTCATTTTCACACTGTACAAGCAAGGGACAACAGTAACATCAACATAACTATTAAGCAAGGACATTAGAGTGAGGTATATAACTGTGGAAAACAAAATGGATTTTTAATTGTGATTTCAAAAATAAATAGGACAAAAATCTCATTGAGCCAAAATTTGGAAACCTGTCTGTTAAATTTGTTGATTTCTTTGTTGGTGACAGTAGGCTCACAAAGCAGTTATGACAAATTGGGAATCATGTTACTTTCTCCACAACATTAATTCATTAATATGAAACCTGCTACAAACCTTTGTCATTAGGATCTAATGGCAGATTGTCTTATTCTGTCTTACGTGATATTAATTCACAGACTGATTCATTTACCATATCTTCTAGTGACATGGTCCTGCTTTTATGAAATTATTTGGCCCGCCCCAGCCCGCCCTGCACCACTGTATCTATTTTTACAACCCGCCCCGGCCCGCGACCATTAAGTAGACATACTGGGCATTGTAATTCAAATGAAAACCGCCTTTAATTCAGCCTGAAAGTGCTCGGAAACATCGCCCTGTAAACTGGCAACAACATATGATTATCAATATGAACGATAAATCAGGTCATATTAATAACAAGATAATGATTCACATTTTAGGCTATAGATTGGATTTTGTATTTAATTTTGTTTTTAATGGCCCGCCCCACAAAAAAGTGACAATTCCTTTACCCGCCCCGACCCGACCAGCGGGTTACGAGACGACGCGCATCACTAATGTCTTCAACCCATTATTGGTAATGATCATGACAGACAGTATAATATTCCATGTAATGACCTGAAATTATCATGTGACATATGAGAACACTCATCACATGTTTATGGCTTGGTTATGTCAGTGTTATGTGGCAGGGTTTAAGTAAAGGGTTACTGAAAATGAATGGCACTTTCTCACCTTGTAGTGAAATTTGCACTGTCAACATGTTTTGTCCTAAGTTTACAAAAAGACAACACATCTATATCAAAGTCTAAACTGGAACACATACAGTGGAAGCAGAGGATCAGAGTTTACCAACTGGGGTTTATCGATAGAGCAGCCCAAAGGACCAGGAAGCCTTTTAAAGGTTAAAAAAGGGGATTTGTATAGAACCCAGGGTGAGACAGTAACCAGTGGAGTTGAATGGGGGTGATAGTGATGTGAACTGATTGTCTGGGGTATGAGATGTTTCTTCAAGACAGATCAATAAAAGAGGCATTAGAGTAGCCAAGACAAGAAAGTACATTAGGTTTCTGCACCTGTCTTGCTGGCAAGTGGTAATGTGAAGGTAAAACCATGAGAGAACTGATATTATGTTCACAGGTGAATGACACATACATGACAGTTTTGCAAGAACCAGTGTAAATACTGACTAAAGAGAACCGTTTCAGATGATCAGATATTTTTCAAGCAGTGTTTCATGTCAAATCCATGAAATAATGATTTGTACGAAGTTCAGCTTCTTCATTCATAAATGAGGTAAACAGAGTGGGTAAAAGTACACTGAACTGAGCCAGGAGTTTTTATTTACATGGAATTTGTTGTGTATTATAATTTGAAGCACCTTTATTTATTCACCCCATTTTGAGCCAAACTGCTTGAGGTTTCAAGCATAAACAAACCCAAACCTGTTGGTGAAAATCAAGGTTTTCCCTTGATCCAGACTTCACAACACCAGGTTTTTAAACATTAGTCTCATGTAATTTCCCTTTGTACATCATAGGAGAGATGCAGGTGCTTTTGAGCTTTGGTACTGAGAAGCTTCATTTCATTCTGCCTTCTGTTCAGAGTGACCAGCAGGTCTCTCTCGCTCAAGTCATCACCTTCTCTTTCTCTCTGTCTATCGGTCTCTCTCTTTCTCACTTACTTTCTCTCTGGCTATCTCTCTCTCTCTCATGCTATATATCTCTCTCTCTGTCTCTCTCTCTGTCTCTCCCTCTCTCTCTCTCTCTCTCGCTATGTCCCTTATGCTCTCTTTCTTTTTCGACACTCTTTCTCTCTGCAGCTATTTCTTAGGTGCAGTTCAGCTTTATTGTAATTACAGATTGTGAGAAGATCTCATGTCTTCATACATTAGTCACCACCCATCCTTTTAGTCTGGAGGTTGCGACTCACCCAGAGAGGCTTCATTAGTCATCCCTGCTCCTGCTTGAGGACCCTTTACTTTTGCTGCTGCCGCTGCTGCATCTGCTAGGTGACATTCCAACGAGGCCTCCTTCATTATCTCCTGCCACCATTACTTCCATTAGACCAGGATCACGTTTCCAGCGCCTTTTGAAGTTTTCGTGACAGGCAGAGGTGCTGATGTAGTATGAGGACGCTGCAAAAAACATGCTGAAAGAGCCATGAGAAGAGAAATGCAGACTTTTTATATTTAACTGAATACATTGAGCAACATACCAGTCACAGAGGCAAAGATATTGAGGAAAATGTCTCCGTGGCCATTCTAAAATGTCTGTAATCTTCTCCCTGTGATAGTAGAAGTATAATCTGTAAATGTATTCAAAGTCAGTGTGCTTTCTGAATTGAAGACTTTTCCTGTCCCTGCCTCTATGTCCTTGCCTGACATTGAAATATGTCTGACATATTTTATAGTCTGAGGCTTTGACTTTCAGGCAGAAATACTTACAAAGTTCTATCAGCACCTTTTCTGTTCTTGTTTACTTAACGGTGGTAACTAAAGTACTTGTTGTGTTCTTACAGCGAACAGAATTTCAGATTTTTATACCAGTTAATTTTACAATATAATTCACACTTTCCAATAGTGCGAAAAAACATTCAGGAAAAAGGAAAGCAGAAGAAAGAGAAAAACATCTTGAGTGACATATTTTTAAACTAACAGTGAACATTATAAACACAATTATTTGCATTAATTATGTTGTCAGTAATTTTTACAGTTAATTTTCTAACTGAGTGTTTATTAAACATTTTAAACTGATAGACATTAAAGATCAGACGAAGTCACAAAATAGCATACATTTGCCACCCAGACATGTCATGAAACAACAATATTTAATTCAGAAACACTGTCATTTTTTTAAAGTCCAGCTTAAATTCTCTTTTGCCCAAATAAATGGATGCTAATTTCCGTTGGCGAGGAATTGGGATCTCCTTACTGCAGGTGTATCAGGCCAATTGTAGTACATTTTAGAAATTTTGGCACCTCTCTGTATTATACATAAAATGTTGTTGTTATTCAGTAAATGCTGAAACTAAAATCTTTTCTTTCATTATATGAGCCTGTTAATGAAGCTTCATTAAATACTTATCGCAGTAAGGAATATGTTAAAGCAGAATTTGGCAGTCGCCCTTTCCAGAGTGGTTTACAATAATTAGTTTCAGGGACAGTCCCCCTGGAGCACCTGAGGGTTTGGTGTCATTTTAAAGGACACAATTGTAAAAAGTAGAGGTCTGAACCTTCAGCTCTTTGGCCATCAGGTTTAAAGGCAAGTGTTTTACCCACTAGGCTGCTACCACCCTCTGCTCCAGTTTGCACACAGAAAACCTGTTCACATGACTGAAAACAAGTCTGCTGAATTAGTCATTGACAATGTTAGAAATGTTATGTTTGCAATGTGTGACATTACATTGCTGTTTTACACTGTTTTGTTCATCAGACATGACAGAAGCAATGGACTGGTGAAAGTGTGAACAAGGACTCGATGGGTGTGTTTTTCGAGGTGGAGACAAACCCTAACAGCCTATAGAATCACATTAGTAAAAGGGAATTACAAGAGGGCAGATACTTCACAGTTCCTTGGATGGTAAATTAACCCGGTCTCCCGAGTTTCCATGGAGCCATCACGATATTCAATGTAATCAAAATACGTGCTGCGATCACACAGGAGGGTTTTCTTTCATGCTAGAACAGCACTTCACTACCCTATGTATTTTAATGCGCACTGCGTGACACTGCCAGTGTCAGTGCTAACTGGTGACTGAGAGAGAGTAGAGAGTGAGAGACAGAAATAATGAGTTGATTGCTTAATTTTTTTTTTTTATTTGCAAAGCGGTTGAAACAATTTGAAATTCCATGACATGGAAATTCCCAAACTTTGACCCTAACTCTAGCGCTAACCCTAACCCTAATGCTAACCTTAACCCTAACCCTAGCCCTAACCCTAGCCCTAACCCTAACCCTAACCCTAGCCCTAACCCTAACAGTATACCTAACCCTAACCCTAACCCTAATGCTAAACTTAACCCTAACACTAACCCTAACAGTCAACAGTTAGCACTGATTCTAGCGGTGTTACGAGCAGCACAGTAGAATACAAAGGTAGTCCTAGTACGAAAAAAATGCCCAAATTGTGTTTGCAGCATGCATTTTGATAACATGTATATCCTGTTGGCTGCATGAAAAGACATGAGATTGGGTTTAGTAGATGTATTGAAAAATAGCATACATTTTTTTCAACATTTATGTTGTCCATGTTGAGGCTAGCACTAATTTGTTACAAACTGACTATTAAACATAAAGACAAAGCACAGTTAAAATCATTAAAACATGTTAAGTGTATTCAAATGAAAAATTGTAGATCAGCTCTATATGAGTTGAAAATGCTGTTTATGTGAAAACAACATATCAGGGGAAAAATAAGTGCTAATAAACAAAAATATACAAAATCTAACAGATTTCTGGGAAACTCAAATCCATATTCTAATAAATGTTATTGTTCAGAAACGTAATAATGATAACTTTATTTAAGCACAAATAATGTTAAAGTTTTCAGAGTTTTTGTTTTTACATCAATATTTTGAACTGACTTGCTCTTGATCATAAACCAGACATCAGTGCTCCACTTTGGTGTTCTCTAGACAACTAATTTGACTGTGTTGCCAGTGCTTCCTGGAAAAAGAATGTGGTGAAAACTTTTACCTTCTAGATTTCTTTGTATTCATATAGGCTCCTAGCTCTGGGCATTTATCTCTTTATTTATTTATTTTTTTTGTCCACGTACTAAAGCACATTTTCACATTTTTCTTAAAAATTCGTCTTCAGGGAATTTGGTGCAGCAGTTTGGGCGTACAGTGTAAACACAAACCAAAAGATGCTTTCTCTGTTGACAGGCCTTAAAATAGTGGGGCACAGCCCTCGCTATCAACAAGCCTTGACATTTGATATAATGTTCAGAAGTGTTCCTCTGCAATTACCTTGCATCATAGCTGCAGGTGGTGGGGAAGTATGCCTCCTAACATCCGCAACAATGATATCAGTCAACATGCAATCAGTAATCAGGCTAAATTGTTCAGCTAATCAATGCAATAAGGAGACATGAAGGACTGTGATTGCTCATAAGAGCCAAAACATATTGGATTTTGAGTTTATAGTGTCTCTGGAGTTCCTGCTCATTCATCTTGAAACATCTGTCAACCTAAAACAACATAAATAGGCTTATGTGATATTGCCTTAGGGTGGATGATACCACATTACTAGATTGTTCATGATATTTTCCTCAAGAAATTGCATATGTGAAAATGTGATCACTCTACGCTAAGGCAGAATAATAAAAGCAGGAATTAGTAAAAAGTTTTTATATACCAATCCCGAACATGACATCTCATCATTTGTAATGAACGCCCTACAAAGCATGATGAACGGTGCCTTTACTTAACATTACCACCGTCATTTATTGTTTACAGCTTTATCTGGATGTGTTATTAATGCTCTAAACTGAATTTTAGGTTCTAGTTTATGAGCATACTTTCACCTAAATGGCAAACATCACTCATTCTAAACAAATCATAAATACTGCAATAAACACTTCAAAGCATGTGGACAGCCACAGGGCATCTCAGACTAAACACTGAATGA
>JBBKCR010000134.1:7688791-7719776 GCA_037577295.1 Ladigesia roloffi | reverse complement strand
AAGCCTGCGTCCCTTACTCTCGCTACACACCCTTTTTGACAGCCGAGTGGCTGTGCCCTGAGTTCCAGAGAGTTTTGATTTGTTTGTTCGTTTGAGGAGTACGAGCCTTGTCTTGTCTTGTTTTGTGTTCTATGTTCTTTTGTTCTTTATTAAAATATACTTTAAACTGCTGAAGCGTCTCCCCCTTCTCCTTACCTGCGGCAATGAGCCGTGACAGAAGTAACTAGTAACTATATATAATTACTTTTTTAAATGAACCTTCCCAACACTGCTGTTTTGCAAGGTCCAGGCACATTGACTGGCAACATTATTAGAGCACGAAAAACACTACAGCATCAAGGGAATTTTATTCTGTCCCGTCTCACTGCCTTCCAACCTGTTTCAGCTGATTTGAAAACAAAAAGATTACGAATCCGCTCGTTATATTTACAACTTTAGTGAGAAATGTGTAGTATAAATGACAATATTTCATACAGTCACTTTTTTTTGCAACGTATTAAAACCAGGCTCTCTATTGCATGTTCGCACCACAGATTTTTCCAAAATGTCATCAGATGACAAAAAACACCATAGTATTCTGAGAATTGTATTTTCTTCCAAAACGGTTTCAATTACTATATAGAAAAAACGATGAGGAATCCACTCATTATAATTACACTTTTAGTGGGAAAAGTAGTTTATTCTCACAATATTGAAAACATTCACTCATTCATAGAGTAAAATAAAAAAACAGGCTCTGTTTTGCATGTTCGAACAACAGACATTCTTAAAACGTTATCAGATCACGAAAAATACCATAGTATTCTGGGAATTTTATTTCTTCCCTGTCTCACTGCCTTCCAACCTGTTTCAACTGCTTTGAAAACAAAAACAATAACAAATCATTGTTGAATTGTATTTTCTTCTAAAACGGTTTCAACTACTATATAGACAGATACGATAAGGAATCCACTCATTATAATAACATTTTTAGCGATAAATGTAGTTTATTCTCACAATATTGAATACATTCACACATTCATGAAGCAGAATATTTAAAACTGTCTCTGTTTTCATGGTGGGACCATATAATATTCAAAACGTTGTCAGATCATGAAAAACTAAATAGTACTCTGGGAACTGTATTCATTCCCTGTAACACCACCATCCAAATAGTTTCAACTGCTCCTCAAACAAAATTGATAAGGAATCCACTCATTATAGTTACACTTTTAGTGGGAAATGTGTAGTTTATCAGATCACAAAAAATACCTAGTTTTCTGGGGAGTGTATTCATCAGATTATGACAAACACAATAGTATTCTGGGAATTGTATTTCTCATCGCCGTCTAAGCAGTTAAAATTACTCTACGGACAAAAATTATATGATATCCACTCATTATAATTACACTTTTAGCAGGAAATGTATAATTTATTTCAACAATATTGAAAACATTCACTCATTCATGCAGCAGAATAAAAAAAAAATGTTATCAGATCACAAAAAACACCTAGTTTTCTGGGGAGTGTATTCCTTCCCTGTCCCTCAGTCACCAGTTAGCGCTCACAGTCCCCATTAAAACACATAGGGTAGAAACGTGATCCTAGCGTGTAAGAAAGGCCTAAAAAGTGACCATGGCACATTTTAATAGATTTTTATGTCGTAATAGCAGCACGAAAAAACGTGAGACAGAGTTGGGACATAACATGACCCGAGATTTGAAATATATATTCCAAAATCAGATTGATGACAGTAGACAGATGTTGCCCTTATTATTTTTACACAGCATTGTGCCATGAAAGACTCTGTGGATGTTATGTAGCTTTATCAGCACTACATTAATCAGGTTATTACTGAAATGTGTAAAATGCTACCTAAATATTAGAAGGAATTAGCATTAGACTTGGAGTGAAAGTCTGATAATGACAACAAAAACCACTGGTGCTAATTTTGTTTTTATTTGGCCCGCAAATACTCTTAGGCTAAACCAACATACATTTTAATCTGGATTCTTTATGCAAGATGTGCTAGTCATTGCTTTAAATCACAGTGACCACATCTGTCTGTAAAATAATAACATTTTGGAAAACTGGTGGAGTGATCAATAGTGAAGTGCTTTAATCTGGTTGTATTTACTGATCTCTGTTTTGCTCAAGGTAAAAAAAAAAAAAAAAAACATTAGTTAAGTTTGATTTATGAGTCACTTTACTGTACACCATAATAAAACCTCCTTCAACTATGCTGAAGGTATGAATCACCATTGGATGCTGCTTTGCAAATCAGTTTATTAAACAGAAAACCAATTGCTTTGGCTTTAATGACTCAGGCACAGTTAGAACTACAAGTCATTTCACTGTATGGTAATGTAGCATCTCTAAATATTGTGTGAATCATTATGAGAGTTGCTTTGCATGTCACTTTTCTATGTGAAGAGCGAGGATCATTTAGCTTTATTGAAGAAAACCTCAGACAAATATGCTAAGTAGACTTGTTGCCTCTTGAAGGCATTTTTACAGGGCAGCAGTACTTATCCATCCCCTCTTGACACTGAAATACCACATAGCAGGAAATCAATAAAATATAAACCATTGTGTGCATGACCTTATAGTACTAACCTAAAATAATAAATGTATTAAAGGCATAGGCTCAATATTTTAACAAGCTTACCAGAGGTCCAATAAGCTTTATGTGATTTTTAATGTATATTCATGGAAGGGTACTTTGCATTTCATTGAGGGAGAGCAAAAAATCTGCATTTGAATCAGGCAAACCTGTTTTTATATATATCCACTTATTCTGTGGATATCCACATATATTGCCTATTGATAAGAACACGTTATTCTGAATTAATTCAAATGGCCTCAGTAGGGAGGAGGTATGTTTTCTTCACAAGGCAAATGTTTTTATTCATTTTTCTTTGATCAGGGGTTATGGGGTTCATATATTATGAGCAGATTTTCATTAAAGATGTAGTAATCCTTTCTTATTCTTGAGAGTGAAACTCCCTGAAGTGTTATATTCAGAAATGAATGATCAATGAATTCAAATTTAAGCTGTGTAAGGTCTGGAATATACGACAGATGGATGTGGCCTCTGGCAGTGCCTCTAGTCCAGCTGTTTGTGAACTTTGCCAGCTCTGCCCACATATGCTGTCCATTCCATCTTCTCAACCTGGGTTCCTGCAACCCTGCTACATTCTGATTTGCTTCCTCTCTCCTTCTGGAGCTGCTGTAGCAAGATACCCTTTTTTAGTCAGCTTAGTAATAGGCCTGCCAGCATTGATGAAGGGTGTTTTTAACACTCAAATGGCTGTGGCTCAGGGGGATGTGATGGATGGCCATTTGTTTGTGCACCAGTGGGGATGGTAACAGTGACATTACAGGTGCTGCTTATTCCATATTCCATATGTGCTACAGTCTGATGTTTTGTTCCTCAGCGTGAAATGCCACTGGCCTGGCAGACACAATTAAGGGGGTTATTTGACCTATTCGTTTCAAAAACTATAGATTTTTCAAATTTCCTTGTTAGCAAACTTCATAGTGTAACTTTAATGAATCTCAGAACTTCCCTCCATTCTAAACATCTGGTTGTGAGAACGCCATTTCAGTTTCTGACAGAGCTCAAAGAGTGCAAGATAATATTTCCCAAAGGAGTGAACGAAGTGTATTTCATGGTAGCCAACGCATAGCATTATTCCTGGGGGAGGGGGCGATGGATATTGGGTGATTTGGCTGGTGGAGGTGTGTTATGGACTAGGTCCTGTGTTTTGTTTTCTGACGGGTGGGGTACATTTCAGCCTGTCACCATTTACTGAGGGAGATCATGATTAGTGTCTAGTTCCACAAAAGTCTGCTTCTTAGATTCAATGCTTCTGTTTTCATGTACAACAATTGGTGGAGGCCTCGGCCCCTAAAGTTCACACCTTCTAAGTTTTATTACCACTAGACGACAGGCACACAGGATGGGCCTCCAAGGTCGGGCATAAGATGACATCGAATATTATATGAGTGAGATAACCAGTAGCAGTGCAAAACAGAGATGTGACAGGACTGAAGCGATGGGACCACCCGTAGTCCCAATGCATTCTAAAGATTTGCTATTACAGCATTAAGAATGAGTTTAACACCAGGCTTCTGCTGCCCAGATGTACTTGGTGCGATCAATGTGTATGAATGGGTCCTCACTGTGCATACTCAGCAGTGGAGGTGGTTTTAATGTACATTGGTGGGGCTTGAGAAAAGGTAGAAATTGATGGTGCTGTGGCTGGGCAGTTTATGACATGGTGTGGCTTTTACGACTGCTCAGAAGGTCACAGTACAGAATCTGGGTTGACAATGGCTAGCTTGAAGGGATAATTTACTGCAAGTAACACAACACCTGGGGGCAACTGGGTAGCATGTGGTGTAGTCACCATAGAATGCATCCAGAAATAAGCAAAATAATTGAAAAATCCGGTTCTCGTCTCTGATTTATTTGTAAATTAACACACCAAAGAACAATTAATTCAGTTCAGAAAGGAAAGTATAATTAAAAGGATTACTGCCATTAGTAAGTTTGCAATCAAAACACATTGACAAGCATATTGTTTTTGTAGTCAGCCCACATTATTTTGACCAAAATTATTTGTTTGTTGGATTGTGGGACTGCCTTGACTTGTCAACCCCCGCAAAGAAACTCATTTGAGATTTAAATAGGAGGCTTACAGAATGCAAAAAAAACCTAATGATTTGTTATGAGCCTCAGTTGCATGTTAAAGCTTCCTGCAGTATAAGTAAACCAAGGTCATTTTCAAAATCAGCAAATATATTGTGCCCAATTAGCAGACTGAAATTCTGCCAAGGCACAAAAATGTTGCACCTTTTACCTTGAAAACAGTGTAAGTATAATACTCCTTTACCACCACTTTATTTAACAAACTGAAATAAATGATGGTGAAGGAGTACTTTAGCTTTCTTCTGGTATTAAGTATAAGTGGTGAGATTAAGCATTGACAGTGCAGGTAAGGTTTGAGTTTAACACATTTGAATGCTTTTATTACATTTTTTAGGAAGAGAGCTGTCTAATACAGACAAGAGCTTTGCCAGCGTAGACCCAGAGTGGCGAGCACGATTCTTTCTCGAATTGTTTTTTGAGCTTGAGCCTTGTTACAATGCTTCACTGTAAAAGTCCTGAGCAACATGAGGCCCTATTATGCTCCATGTGTAGACAGCCAGAACACACTGCCCTGCCTTTAAAAGGAATAACAACTCTTGGCATTTGACATGGCAAAAGCTCCTGGCAGAGGCTTTTGAAGTTAATTCCAAAGAGATCTGTGCCTGTCTGACAAGCATGTGTTTACCACACATCCTCTTTAAAAGTGTTCTTTAGAACCAGCCGATCAGAAAAGCAGCATGAGTGTGCCTACACCACGTTTTTTTTTTGTTGCCTCAGTCACTCTTGAATCTTCATGAAGAGGGAGTAGATAATGTTTTTGACTAATTTGATTAGACCTCTCCTTTAAACTGAATGCAGTATTGAGGAAAGCAAACTAATTGGCCTGCAGCCTGGCTTGGAGCTTGAAAATGTTAGAATTTCAGGGAAAAATATTAATATTCAAACCTTTGTGAGTTTTAAAATGTTTCATATTCAAGTTCCTCATGTATTTTCTCCCAATTTAATTGTTCCTGTCTGTGTTTTTTGTCCTAGTCTGTCATGCTGGAGTAACTTATGTTGACAGCGATGTCTGAGAAATCAGCCTGAAAGTAATGCATTATCCTATAAAAAGTTTATCCAAACTGAGCACTTTTTGGATGTTATTTGAAGGCACAGACTGATGAATAAATTCACAGAAATAGACTAAATGTTGGATAGCTGGTAATATGCTATTTTTATACCCGCTTTGTCTATTCATGATCTGATGATGGCTGTCATTGCTGTCACTAGGTTACTTACCATTGTTGCTTAGGTAACTTAACAAGCTTTATTAAAAGTAATGTGGACTTTTCTTCAGCTTTGTTCTGTTCTGCTTGATTTCAGGCTGTAATAAAACAGAATTGTTGGGTCAAATTTGACACTATAACAGTTTGTGTCTCATTCATGCAAAATGTTCATAGGCTATACTCAGGTTTGGATCCAATTTTAGACCTGAATAAAACCATTATATGGTTTATCATTGCTGTCCACAGAAAAAAGATTTTTCTTAATTGTTCTACATCATTTGATACCCCACATTTACATTTTGTGAAACATTCGTAACATTCTTATTTTGACAGAGATGATGTCCAGATTCTGTAGGATGTGACAATATGAGCTAAGAGACCTAGAGCAGTCCATCAGTCAGTTAATAGATGTTTCACAGTGTCTGTGATTGATTGGGTGGATGATTGTGGATTCCACGAAAACTGCACCGTGTTTATGGAAGAGAGTGGATCAGGCAGGGCATGAGAGAGACATGCATTGAAGAGTTCATATACGGCCTTGCTTTGTATGACAACACAGCAGCAACCCCAGTGAAGAGAGAAGCTCCCTCAGGATGAGCATGGTACTTCTCATTCATGACACGCCCTGGCCAATTCTTGTGCTGGAGAGAAGAATAAATAAAGCAAACGGAATATGAAATCAGCTTGTGTCATGTAAAGTTTAGGGAGGTTAGGGTACCTTCTAGTCTTTTTCACACAATGCACAGAAGAGGACGATTCATGCAGATCAGGAATACCAATGGAGCAGAAATGTCTATGTCAATTCTGTCATGCGTTTGACCATTCATCGCACGTGGTTGGTCTTCGGGAGAATCAAACTGCAGGACATGGCAATTATTTCGTAATCGAAATAATGCTCCAAGGGGATATTCATGAGGCCTGTTCCACCTTCTGAAAATTCCTGAAAAAACATAATTGTGATGTAAAAAGGAGATGATGTTTTGATGTGTAATTTTGCATGTGTAATTAGAGGAAATGATCACTTCCCCTGTATGCAGTGAGTTAGACAAGACTGAACAGTGTGATATTGATTGTGCCGGGTACTTATTAGCTGGCTGAATTAATGCGGTGGTGCCTTGCTGACTTTTGATCTTTTTGTTTTATCTTTTTTAATTGCCCGTCAAGGGAGCGTTGACAGTTATAGACGAAGCAAAATTAAAATCCATTATTCCCCAAGCTCACACAAATTGTTTACAAGGTTAGAGCTGTAGCTCACTTCAAATCTCTAGCAGTGCAGGTCTGCCAGTAGCCATGGTAGAGCAGAGGTATGTCAGAAAGCCTGATACAAATGAGAAAATGTCAGAAATGTATGTTATATTTGGAGGTGAAGTGCTATCTATACTCTCCTTTATGTTTGTGTTTTAGAGGAAAGTGTGGCGTTAGTCTGGCCCTGACAGAGTCATCAGCTGCATTTAATTTCTAAGCTGGAATCAGACCATCATACCTTTAAGGTATGATAACAGCATTGCACTTTTCCAGCAGTGAATTCTTATGTTGTCGAGTCATCTCCAGTTTCATGCCTCAAACATGCATGCCCTGGGTCAACTGAGCCATCTTTTGCAATGATAGCATTTTTCCAAATGCCTGTATCACTCCTTATTTAAGCACGCCAGTCTGACCCAGAAGTGTCCTTTCTCTATTTTGTTTGCTTTACAAGCCAGTCACATAACCAGCTAGTAATGCCTCTGCCTCCTTGTGTGCTAGCTTTTGCTAATCTCCCACGGACAACCTGCTTGTGTTCTCATGTTTGTCTGTTTATGCTCTGACACGACTGAGCTAGGATTCACTGCTCTTTTTGAGAAATAAAGCACACTTTTATCACACACATTTGCCTCTCTCTGTTTTTAACACCATGACAAAAAAAAAACGGACCACCTAATGAAGTGCAGCAGGTGCCCCATCACTTGGTGAGTAGGACTCGGATATTCTTCAGCTCAATTAGCATCCTCCCGTGAATCCTCATACTCTGCCCGTTTCTGTCCCAGAGCACTACACTGGACGATTTTATAGATTTTTCGCCTGTACTGTACCCACCCCTCCAGCTACACTGACACTCAGAAGATAGCTGCCATTACATCACAGTTGTTGGGTAAGGGAAGTGCCTGGGCAAAATGAGAAAAGGAGAGCAAAATGAATATTTTGTCCTACAAAAACTTTGTAACGTCTTTTTTGTTTTTTTTTTCCATTAAACTTACAGACGGGCCTACTTCGGCTGCAGCAAGGTTCTGCCTCCGTCACAGATTAGGGCATCCAGTTCTGTGTTCTCTTGAAACAGGCCTCACCAATCTGTCACCCCGGATATGATAATTGTTCTCACCATTCAACTTGACCAACCTGAGAGTGGCAGAGAGTGGCAGCCTTGTCCTGCAGCGTCTCAGACCCTTTGACTCCTCCCACTGATCTCTTAATTCTCCCAGACAACCCCCAGCCAGCTCCAACTAGCTTAGAACCAGAGACCATGCACATAGGTCTCACTGAGCGTGCACACTGAATACAGATTTACTGGAAATTTTATTTTCCCCCTAATATCTCAAACCCTTTCTCTTTCATTACAACCACATCACTGTCCCTCTCTCCATCTTAGGACTCGCTTACACTCGTTTCTAGTTCTCATGTGTTTGTCAGACTCATTTTTAGGTCTTTCCTGGTTCCATTCCCACACCACTACTGTCAAACCTTCTGGCCTCCTTACCTCTAGAAAACCCCTCACCAGGCAGCAGACACCTAATTAACCATCCTTTTTTTGAGAGCCCCCAACATATTTGCCCCCTGCATTCCAGCTGATTAAGCCTCCCTTCACGCCATGTTTAGATTGCCGGAGGCCACTTTGGTAGGAGTTCCTTCCACTTCGTTGTGCTTCCCCCTTGTCCCTGTGGCTGTAGAACCACTCATTGCTCCAAAATATTATTGAAAATTAGACCTTCATATTGCAAATATACTGGTTACAAGCAGGTGACGAATGTAAAACAGCTTTTGAGTCCACCTCTAGTCACTGTGATCAATGCCTCAGTTTTGCCAGTCATGTACTGAGACAACCTAGGTTATTTTATTTTGTGTGACATGTTATTTTGATATACATTCATAATAAGCATTTACAACATGTCCCCACAGTACTCACTCACCTCTTCACCCATGTGTAATATGTAAAGTGGAGCAAATTTCATCACCCTGAGATATCATTTCTACCAGATTGGGCCTGATGGCCCAGAAATAACTTTGGATAAGTTCCCGGCCATGATTAAGGAGCTGAAATGGTTGTGGGGATTTGCCTGCATCTATGGATGGTTAATTTAGGGGTTGTAGCTGCATCCCATCACATCTTCCTCCAAGGTAGCCCTAAAGGCCTCACCAGGAATTCAGATACCAGGAAGGCTTAGCTCCTGTTCTGAAAATGTCAGAACAGGTGCCTCTTAGACTCCCAGTATCATCATGGTGTTGGGAAATGGCCCTGAGTAGCAAAGCTGTGTCCCTGCTGGGGATGTACTGGATCAAAGTCTCAGACACAAATTTCACATGTCTGCTCATACATGCCAGCCCCACATCACCGATGTCAACAATTGTGTTGTGCTCTCAAACAGCTAATCCCAAGACAACTG
Organism: Ladigesia roloffi; assembly: GCA_037577295.1. Taxonomy (NCBI): domain Eukaryota; kingdom Metazoa; phylum Chordata; class Actinopteri; order Characiformes; family Alestidae; genus Ladigesia; species Ladigesia roloffi. The sequence goes on along the minus strand of JBBKCR010000134.1, from coordinate 7,710,243 downwards.
GCTCCAAACTCTCAGCCAACAACCAGCACACACACAGGAGGTGTGGACAATGTCAGAACCCCAACGATATATCTTGGACTGTTTTCCCTCCCAGTCACAAGCACCTGCAGGGTTAGCCTCCTTCCATGGATCAACCCTCTCTGGGGTCGGGGCCTGGAGTGATGGTACGACTCCAGGTCCACTTAGTACTGAATTATCTTTTGTTATAATTTTTTTATTTACTCCTTAATCCTGTATCCCTTTTACTGCATGCCAGTTTGATCCAGAAATGTCTCTCCCCTATGTTTGTATTACATGCAAGTCATGTCGCCAGCTTGTAGGATCCTCTGCCTCCTTGTCTGATAGCTTTTGCTCATCTCCTGTGGACATTGGCCTGTTTGTGATCTTTCATTTGAACCGGCCTTCACTGTCCTTTGTGAGGAATTCAGCATGCTTGCGTCATGCACTTGCACATCTCTTTCTCTACGCCACCATGGCACATGTTCAATTAATGAATGTCATGAATTAAAAAGTAATTATGTAAATGAATGTCAGCGTATGGTAAATGACAAGCTGATGGAAATAAATTTAGCAATGATTTTACTATAATGCCCTACAGATAGTACATGCACAAAACATTTACTTATTTATTAGTTTATTTAACAGGGACTTCTAGTCAGAGGCTAATCTAGCCCCAGTCCCGGCTGAGGATTTTTAAAGAAAAAGAAGAGGAAGGGGGAAAAAAATAATAAAAAATATATAATAATAATAATGAAAAATAAATACAAATAAAAAAATACAATAAACAGCTGAAACTTTGTACAACCATCAGTGTTCACAAACCTGCTTTTGTTTGAACCAATTTTTCCGTTTTATTTGAAAAATGTTCAACTGTGTTTGCATTTGACCTTCTTACCTAGTGCTAAGAATATTTCCACAAAAAATAGCTAACCACAATAATCTTCTGCTTTTATTCATGTAAATTCTGCTATTATTAAAGCTTATGCAGCCATTTCATGGGAGTGAACTTTTCGTATACAACATTTTGCATGGCATCCTGCTCTCAGATCCCGCCCGTCGACAGACTGATGAGCCATGACACATTTGGACAAACAGATGTTTCTGGCGCCAGAAAGGCTGTGATCAGACAGTGGAGAACAAATAGGAGCAAGACTTCAAAGAGGTGGACAGTTCCGGTGACACCTGTCATCTGACCTCCACCAGCCCACAGTGTAGAGCTCACAAAGGGTTGTAAAAAGAGCCACAATAAATAAAACATACAGACATATGTGAAATTAAAGGGAATGCAGCTTTTTTTTAAACTTCACTCTTTAAAAACAAATATACATTTGAAGAGTAGAGTCAATTTAGTGGATCCAACAAAACCTAAGTCTCAGTAAAATCAGCTTATTGTGGTTGCAATACAAGGCTGTATCTTTTGCTTCTCTTTACCCACCCCTTGGCTCATGTGCTTCAAGCTCAAGCAAAGGGCATCAATTATTTATTAAAGAGACTCGGGGGAGACAAGCTACATTGTAATATGTGCTCATCTTATTAAAGTTGGCCACCTTGAGTCAGAGATTTACAGGTTTCATTTCAGACTAGAGTCTGGAGTAAGGGAGTTCAGTCTAAATGGGCAGGATTACTCACTTCTCAAACAGACACAGCCAGGACACAGTGCAATACTGGTACATAATGCAGTATTGGGCTTTATTTGCACTGTGCACCCCAGTATACTACTTTTTATACAGGGCTTTGAAGGCTGAGATCAGAGCACTGTGAATGCTTAAAGTTAATAGCTAGCATGTGAGAATATGTTTATTGAGGAGCAGCCTTACCAACAGTTTATGCAAATGACTCAGAAGATACCCTTATGGCCCTAGTCCAAAAAAATTGCTAGGCTGCCTTAATTAGCACACATTTCATCAACCCATTTTGTTGTTCACCCATTTAATCTTTACACAATCAAATTCATGAGTTTGGAGCATGTATAAATTTGAATCTAATATATACTTAAAATATGCTAATTCACTTTGAATAAAGTCAGCAAGCAGTTTTTCACAGTGAATTGGAAGTTCACTCATTAGTCCTCCATCTGGGTAAACAGACTAATGGGGGATGTATATGAGACATATATACTTACTTTAATTTGGTTACAACATCTGCATGCGTTTGGCAAGTTTTCTATTACACGTTCTAGTTACACGTAACTGGATTATTTGCAAGTAACAGATATCCTTGTGTCCACAAAGCTGATGTTATTTAGTCAACCGCTCTGAAATCACCATCGTGTCATATAAAATTTTCATAAATCAGTTCATGTGTCATCCTGACCCCAATATGCATTCATTTCTACGTAGCTATGGGGAATAAGGGCCATCCTGTGTACATTTGATAGAAAATGGCTCAAAATATTCAGTCATTTTTATATTGTTCCTTCAGCTCAAGCATGCTGGTGTTTTGTTCTTTAAATAACCAGTTTAATGGCAGCTACATCTGCAATCCACACATCTTTTGCAATCCTCCCTGTCAGTGTTGACCTTTTTTGTTTTTGTTCAAGTTAACCCATGATTGAAAGTCAGTAAGCTTTTGCTTTCTCTTCATCGGGGGGGCATGACCCCCACAGTGACAGCCGTATTCTCTGACCAAAGGCAATATTTCAGGACTCTGACTAATCTTTCTCAAGGCTATAGCATTGCCATCACTAATTCAAGGCCACTTAAAATGAGGCCTTGTCTGCCTTGTCTGTCAGCCTGCTGTGTTCTTGTTTACATGAACCACTGCTAACCTTTTGTCGCCTTGAGTCAGTCAGGGGATGAATTACTGTACAGCAATAAGCTGTAATTGAGATCACTGAATAATGATATAACACCAAAAGAAGCATAAAGGCTAAGACATTTTTTACTGGTTTTTGGGTGTATGGTCAGATCTGCATGATGTTAGGACTACGTTTAGTCATCCATCATTGTTGCACTGAATGAAAGGCATGATGGTGGATTACAAAATACCAACCAGGAGTCTTTGCTGATATTTTTTTATATTAGGGCATTCAGTACATTGAATAGTAGCTCTTATATACTATATAAAAATATATATATATACTGTATAGAGTAATTGGTATTCAACTGCATTTTCAGACAGGGTCTGCATTGGTTCACAATTAAGCTACTATAAATGACTTTAACCTCACAACCCATATTAGCATGTTCTTTATATACATCCTACAAAATCCAAGTATCATAGTGGAAGTATATAATTTGCACATTGGTCCTATAATTAGCATGTTGTGAAGTAGGCTCTAACTGATGGGGGAGTCAGTAATGTTATGGGGTTAGAGACCATCCTACACGCTCTCTTAGCCTCCTACCCTCGCCCCTTCCTCCCTCCCGCTTCTGCATGGATATTTTTCTTTAATATGAATTTGCCACCTGATATCTCACTATGAGGCTTGATCCTTTTTCCCCTCCAAGGAACTCGCAAGCACACATTCTTATTTCTTAATTCTCAAGACTTTATATCCCCGTATATCCTGTGAATCGATGCATGTTTCCCTTCTTCCTTATTTTGGCACAGATATAAAACCCTGGGAATTTTTTTATGTGACCTGTATGATGAATCATTTATTTCAGTGGTCTTCATCTCCATTTCCCAAGGTAATGCGGACAGATCTTGAATGTTTGCTGGACAAATGAACCCAGACACAATAGGGAAGCTTCAAGCTCCAGGGATTGTCATAGACTGGACCATTTCCATTTCACAGCTGGTTTCTTCAGGGCTCTTTGCAAGATTGCCAGTCTGTTCACTCCCCCACTCAAACTGAATGCAACTGCATGGTAATGTCCATCTTGTGCATTTTGCTGGAGAGAGGTAAAGCAGCAGCTTGCTTTGAATGTGACAGTGTAATGAGTGGGCTTATAATGCATTCTGGAATATGCAGCATTTCCTATCATATTGTACTGGCTGAGGTCAAATCCAGAACTGAAATTTTACTTAGCTGACTGGTTGAAATAAGCTTCAAAAAGGACTTTGATCGGACCCCCTCACTATGCGTTCATAACAGAAACAACTGAAGTAGGTGCAGTTGGAGTTGAGGTTGAGCAGAGTTTAGCTTTATTCAATATAGGAGCGATGTGTCTTGCAGTTACAAATAGGAATTCAATAGGTTGGAACCTGCTTTGTCTCCACAGCTCAATCATAATAACAATGCTAGGTCATTTTACAAAATAGGTCGTGTACAAAATGCTAAATAAGCTGGTATGTTAGGCAGAGCAAACAAATTGCAAAGCAGATTTTTTTTTGTGCATTACTGGTACTTTTGGTTAAGGCATAGCTACAACACATTGCAATTTTATGCATTTGTCCAAGTATTCCGTTTTAGTAAGCAAGCATTTGGCAAAACTGTAATTAGTGTGCTTGCCCAATCACACTATTGTTCTTAAGTTTTATTCTCCTTATCTTCTTCCTTCAGTTCACCCATATTTTGGCCCCCTACTACTCCCAGGGCTTTTGTCCCAGGGCTTTCGCTGAGCCCGATCTGGAATAGTGGGCTTTGTCATAGCTTTTGAATATGACTTGTTGTTTGTTTATTATTCCTGTTTTTCCAGCTAAAACTATTTACAAAACACTGGTGCTCTGAAATTTCAGATAGTCCTGTTCGGACCTGCTTTGTCCAAAACCCAACAAACATCATGTGATACCTCAGGCAAACTTCCCCGACACACAAACACAGCTGGTGATGACCTACACTCATCTTTTCATTTTGTTTTGCTCATTTCTTTTTCCCCCATTTACTTCTGTTCATTTTTATCCCCATTGAAATGAATGCAGTTACAAAAGAAGAAACTTACAGGCTCCATACAGTGACCAAACCTAATGAATCTTCATATGCGACTTTGGGCTCCCCACAGACACACCTGTTTAAACTGAACAATATGGCCACAAGGATTGGGACAGAGCTGTCATACAAAGCTATGTGGACAAAAATGCTAATGCTCTGCTAATGCTAACCGTAATATTAATGCTAATGCTAGCATACATTTTAATGCTAATGCTAACACTAAGTTTGAGCAAGCAAACTTTACATTTTCTGTACGTAAATTCAATGTAGTTGCATGTGTAAGCATTTGGCAAAACATTTCATGGTCCTTCATGGGTCAGTGGGGCTGACTCTTCAAAACATGTCTGGTCCATCAACCCCCAAAATCATCTGTTGCCCAAGTTCTAGTGTGTGCACGGCTGTGGGCACGGATTTGTGACATCATGGGTTATGTGTGTGTGTACGTGTATCTGCGTGTGTGTGTGTGTGTGTGTGTGTGTGGACATTAGGTGCCTAGGCAACCCAGGTGAAAGTGAGGAGCTTCGTTAGTTCAGTGGCTGCGTTGATATGTGCCTAGCGACATGCCCACCTGTCTTGTGCTTAAGTCAGTTATTATCCACATTATATAACTGGCTCTGTGTGTGTGTGTACGTGTGTGTGTTTAAAATCCCTGCTGAGCCACAGTATCATTGTGTGGTCACCCCAATTCTGGCCTGTAACTCTGGGTCGGGTTTTGAGGTTTGGTTTATGTGGAAGTTATCGCTCTTGGTGTATGTGTGCATTAGTAGGAGAGAATGAAGTGGAGAAACTCACACCAAAGGCTTTCCTGTCAACATCAGCGGGCTCTCCAGTGGCAGTGGACAGTTCCTTCAGCCAGCCCAGCCAGGTGAAGCTGGAAGCATATGAAGAATCTAGCTTTGGTCATTCATTGTGTGCTTCTCCATGTCTCTCTCTCACCGTGTATCTGCGCGAATAAACCAGAGAGCTATGTATTTTGAAAAGCATCAGCCCGATTGTGTGTGTGTGTGTGAGCCAGTGTTATTTTCATTAAAAGTCCTATTTGTATATAACATTTCCTGCTGGTACATTCTTTCCCACACCAGCCATGAAAATTAATTGAGGAGCTGTACTTTTATCATATTCCTTTGTAATGGTTTATTCTTATATGTTGCCTTGACTATTAAACACCCAGATATGCACTTTTCTTGTACAATAAATGTTTTTGACTGCAGGCTAAGGTTTGATTCTAGTTGGTAGTACCACTACTGGTATGGGGGTTTATAGCAGAGGTTGTCTAACAAGATATTAAACATATAGTCTCAGTTTCACTATATGGGATCCATACTGTGCTCAAATAGTGTACTTTAATCCTTAAAGTAGTGCTTTCTGTAAAGTGGTCCTATATAATTTCCTAATGACAGTGATGCTACACATAACATCGCTTTTTAAGGAGATCTCCACGCCCACCAGGGTTGAAGGCTTGTTGCAGCTGAGATGAAGTAAAAGCAGCTTTTCCTCATAGACTGGGGAGCTTGTTTTCACCCAGCAGGGGCTGTGGCTGCACGCGGCGCATGGGAACTTTCTGCAGTTGGTCGGGGAGTTGTTGCTGAGCAATTACTGCCGAACAGAAGCTTAGTCTACCTGCTCCCCAGGTAGCTGCTCACCAGCGGTGAGAGAAGCTAAACCTGGCTCTCATCAAACCCCTGCGCTCAGAATCACACTGTTGCACCAGTCAAGAAATGAAGAAATCGCTCAAAGCTAATTTTTTTTGCCGCCTTTCTTATTCTCGCAATGTGTTTGACACCAAAACTAACAAAGCCTCTCACTTTTTTCTCCTGGAAAGGCAATGTGGCTTTAGGAGTTGCTTCATCTGTGAGGTCTGTCGTTAAAGCAGAGGGTCTTCAATGTAGTCGGTGTAGAACATTTACGAAAGCTCATCGACTCCCATAAGAGCTGTCTTCCTGCATGCCGTAAATGACTTCAACATCTTTCACACTCAGTAAGGAGAATATTCCAGCAAAAAGAGAGAGTGGGATAAAGAGAGAGACAGAGAGAGAGAGGGGTGGCAATAAATTGTGTAGCCGCATTGCAAACATCAGTCAGAGGTCGCTAGTCACAGAAGAGCCTTGGAGAAGCATAAATGAACAGATTTGTGGTATCTGAGGGCAAAAAATCATGATGATCTCTGTACACAATTCACTTCAATTACACAATAAGGAGACTCCGTGGCAATATGGGTATGTTTATCTTTAACAATGTTGTTACATCTGTCATCTATGTGTGTCGAGGGAGAAACAGACTGGCTTTGAGACTAATGCCTCTTGACAATTTCACTACTGCTCTTCATTTGGCTTGCTGTTGAGCATATGTCAGCTGTTCCATTGGGACCCTGAGCAAGAAGTCTAGCGAGGGCCATTTTTCATATGTACCAATAAATATGATTAGTGTAAACTCTTTGTGAGCCCAGAGGCTACAGAGAATACCAAAGAGCAATCAAAATTACACTGGAAAAATAAATAAATAAAGGAGGGAAATGTGAAAAAGTGGCTCAAGGGTTTCAAATGTAGTCTCTGTCTGAACTCTTGTGAGGCAGACATGGAAGGTCTGCTGCTTGTTCGGCCTTGTTCCGGAAATGACATTTAGACTGGATTACCCCAGTCCTCCACATTCCTCCATTTCATTCTGAAATCAGGGCAGCCTCTCAGCATTTTCTCTAATAAACAAGGCATTCTGACCGTCAGGATGATTTCCATGTGAAATTGTCTGCAGCGGCAGTAAAAGGGACAAGGCATAAAGACTTCAATAGCTCCTAAAATTCCTTCTTAGAAGATTATTGCATGACGTTATCGTGAATACATTGCCCGAGGTCTGAGACATTATTTTATTTTAGTTTTGTGAAGGTTTTGGACTAAAATATATTTCTAAAATCTGTTAATGCCTGAGAGGTACATACAGAGTGTGTTGATCTAAAATAAAACCTTTTTCAGATATGCTGCTCTATGTACCATGAAACATGAAAGTTATATGCATACCACCACCATGAAGAAATCTATATACATTTCTGTAAAATGCCTTTCACATCAATCCAATCTGAACAAATCTGTTTACATCTCTTTGGCTGAATGATGCTGAATACAAGGCGATGAGTCGAGGAGGAGAGTTTAAATATGCATTATTAGAGAGAGTGGAACTCTGTAATCATGGTTTATTAATTTAAATCTATTTTACTTTGTGTTTTTTTCATTAAAATTTAGTAATGAAGTTTAATTGGAGCTTAATCAATTACTTATAGCAGTCCTAATTGAGTAACATCCCATCCCTAGTGAGTTGTTTGAGACTCTTTTATTCTAATTATCTATTTATTTATTTAAGTTACACATGTTGGTTGTTACAGCTTACAAATGTGGACAGAGCTGCACAAAAGTGTTTCCTAGATAGACTCCAAGATGTCCTGTTCTCATTAGGAGACAAAGGCACTGATATTAAGCTTTTTCGAAGCACGTATTGCTCTGGAACATAAATAAATGAAAGAGTCAAGTGAAGTGAGCAGGGTTGACTGAACAAGTTGGATTAGCCACAGGGGAAAAGTCACCAAGTGCCTCAAGCTGAAGGAGGTCATTGAGGAATTTGCAAAGCATGGTGTAAGACTGATGATCCTCTGTCCTGGACGCAGCCACTGTGGAGAGACCTGACACTGCATTAATATCTACATGGGTTGGATCTGTTCTCATAAGAGCCCTAGAGCACAGAGGTGGGTGGTGAGGAGTCGACGAATGGACAGCTCCCAACACTGAAGACTGGGGGGTGGGGGGCAATGGGGATACATAAAAGTTTGATAACTGCAGAGGTTATGATTTGTTACCACAGAATCTGGCTTCGAAGAAAGAGCTTTGAGTTGTTTTTCTTCAGATTCCTTGGAGTGGAGTGATGGAGGAGAAACAAACAGCAATGGAATACAAATGTGCGTCCTTGCTGGAGGTCAGCATCTAATCATCTCTGTGTTAAACCATCTTCAGTCATCATTTAAAGGAGATTTAGACATAAACTGCCCAACATTTATTCAACTTACTTTATTCAATGATGAATGGACCATTATCAGACCCTATATTTAGTATTCAGCTATTAATAATACTCAGCTATTAATCATTAGAATCTGCTCTAATTATTATTTACTATAAAATCAGTAAAGTACTGATTTGTGGATGCACATGCCGGTCATTTATGTTTTAAGGGGCTAAATTAGTTTCTGTGTTCAGTCACAGAGACCAGGAGCATTTTGGCTCTGTGGCGTATTAATTTCTCTGACAGTTAACAGGAGGTCTGGTGAAATTAGAAAGCTTTATTTTAGTCACAATGCAGGCTGATATGCCCTCAGGTCTGTAAGCTTTTATTCTAGATTCAGCTTACTGGTCTCTCTGATTGTGAATGTACCCAGAACGTAGAAATGAGCAACTAAACAAGACCCTGAACATGAGCCATGCAGCATTAGCCTGAGGGAATACTCCTTCAAATTATCTTCCACATTTGTGGGGTTTTTTCGTTGCTCATTTGTTTTCAGGACCTGGATTCTTTTATGTTTGAATGATACTGGACAGCTTGTTTCCTGCTTGCTGTTAAAATAGCTCTATGCTTTTTCTGCATGTAGCTGTTTTCCAAGTGCAACCAAAAATGTCATTCAAAATGTCATGTGAAATTTGTGCTACTGAAGTAACATGCAGTGCAAGATGACCTCCCAGTGCATGCAGTTTGGAGTTATAAATTATTTTAAAATGGAGCAAGGACATTCACATTTAAATTTTAGTATAAAATTATTTATTTTATTAGCTTGATGGTGAAATTTTGTGGCTATATCCGCTTCAGTTCTGTGAGGGAGGAAAGAGGTTAACCATGATGTACAGAAATGCATTATTACCCATTTTGAAATTACATTGCAATGGGTTCACTGCAGTAAAATAGTCCCAGGTGTGTTATAAGATTGTTCATCTCTTCATCAGGTTTTACTCATAAGATGGAAATGGAACTAGCATAACTGTGAGAATATTGCATTACTGGATTAGCATGTGGATTAGCATTACTTAAAGCAGTTTGGCCATGTCAAGTTATGCTCTGTGGATATCCAAAGGAGAAAATCTTAGCATTTTATAAGAAACATTAATTTGTTCATTCATTTTCTGTGACTGCTTAATCCTTTCTAGGGTCAGGGGTACCCAGAGCCTATTCCAGAGCCAATGAGCGTGAGGCAGGGATTCACCCTGGGTGCCAGCACACTCCAGGGCGCATATAAACACACCATTTCCTCAATAAAAAAATTCCAATTTTACTCCTCTTTTTCTTTTTTTGTAAAGAAAACTTGCTAGACTATACATTACTTTAATTAAGAGTAATCATTCAACACTAATGGGGTGGGACTTTCTCTGCTTCAGACCAATCAGGAAACAAGCCCAGAGGAAATCAGGAAATAGAGACCCTTGAAAAGATGGAAATTGACCAGTATGACTGACATCTAGCACACAGACAGGCCAAATTGAAGTTAATAGATATTCATAGCAATGCAGTAATGCACATATCTCACAGATCTGAAGCTTTTTGAAGCACAGTCCATGTGCCCCCAGTTTCTAGATCACAGGTGGATGATAGAGGGCAGATAAGGTTCTTTTCACTCCAGATGGCAAAGCAAGCGTAAAATAAACGTGAACTCTGTGTAACAAGGTGATTACAGAGAGCTAGTCATGCGTTTGTGTTATTTGTCTCTTTAGCACACTCAGTTCTTATGGATTTTTACTGTGTACAGGTGAAGAAATCTGCAAATTGATTGTATCTCACCACATAGAGACACATAGAGACCACAGAGAGAGTAAAATGATGTGTTATGTATTCAGCAGCTTTAATGCTCACTGCTCCCATGAGCAAAGCTTATATAAGGACTGCTTGATTCACAGTCTTCATTTAGTGGACACTGCAGATTTTCCATTTTCTTTTTACCCAGGCATCAGGAGTGATGACAGGGCTTCATCACTGAGCACAGAGTGTTCAGGCAATGTCAAAATATTTGTGTATATAAAACAGATTATGGTCTGAAAGTGAGGGTAGAGCACTGGCCCTATTTGTTAACATTACTAAGGTTAAGCTCCACAAGGTCCCATTCCAGATTTTGCCACTTCAGTCTAATTTTCTATTACATTGTAACTAATAATTGTTAGCAGAACCCCCCTGCAAATTTGTGGATGCCCTCCACCTTTTCCTTTGCCGTTTTCATGGCAACATGTAATTTTTCATGCATTTTAGAACAAAATTATTAAGACAAATTGTACTTACTAATTTTGTAACAGATGTTAACATACATTTGGCTACATTTCCACAGAAAATAGAACTATACATTTTTGGTATTGTCTAGAGTACCGTCCAAATAAAGCACATACTGGGATGGTGAAACATCCCTGAACTCAGAAGTGCTAGGTTTGAAACTATCCAGTCTGAGAGCGATACTCATTTCTCCTGTTGTTTTGCTGCTGCCGTGTGACGCATACCTAGCAGCTGTAGCGCAGCATTACTGCATCATAACGGTTTATCTTACAGAGCTATCTAGAGAGTTTCTTTGAATGTTCTGCTTTTTTTCATTTTGTTCTTCTTAAAGCCATGTATTTTTATGAATATAAATTAAATGATTACTGTATTTACCCTGCTTATACCAAAGAAAATGAGAGTGTATACCAAAGAAAATGCGAGAGAATAGTAGAGAATAAATCAGGGTAACATTGATAATTTACATTCTAGCACTGCAGGAGACAGCAGTTCAGTGCACACTGTACAGTAAATTTACAGGTTTACGATAATATTTTCTTTAAGGGTAACACAATACACTGTGTTTAAAATGAAATTTAAGTGTTTTGGGAGCATATTTGAGGACAAATTTAGGATTTACACTATAAAAATAGGCAATTATATGCATTTGCTGGTGCCATTTTTTTTACCACAATGTGATGGTGCAAAAATTTGGGGGAATTACTTTATACTATTCATTCAGCAGTTTCAGACAGTCCATATGAAATCTAAGCTACCGTTCTGAATTATACTTGTGCTGTCAAAAAATAAAACATATATGTGCAATAATACATGTCTGCGTGTTTGGCCTATGGATTCTGCTTTGGCCTATGGCTTAAACTATGAATGAGAGAAACTACAATGCAGCCAATCAGAATAAAGGTCATTAATATATTACAGTCTCATAAGCACGAAAGGGATAATTTAGTTATTAGAGATAAAGATTCAATCTATTGGGTGGACCACAACATATCTCCTCCACTTTAAAGAATGATCATTATCATGTTTTGTGGCTGTGACAGCCACCCCGTCCGCATACCCGTCTCGTCTGTCCCAGTCCCAATCCCCTGAATTCTAGGTTTCCCGTTTTCCTGTTAAACCTTAGAGAGGTACTGCTTTGTATCTTGTCTAACGTGCATTCTCTTTTCATTTTAGACCAGTGTTCCTCCTGTTATCCCATAACCCTTGATTGTCTTCCCCTGGCTCGACATGAGAGATCGCAGCCACATTTTGTTTCTTTTGTTTGTTTGAGGAGCACGGGGTCTTTCCAGTGTATGTTAGTGTGTCTTGTGTTTTGCAAACCTTAGAACTAAGTTTCATTAAAACAAAGTATCATCAGCCGAGTGCGTCCTTCCTTTCCCTCTACCTTGCGGAGCTATCCATGACAGTTGCATACCCGTCCAAGAAGGAGGCACAGGCTCTGTTTGTGATTTTCTCATATGAAGCTTTTATTTCCAAATAGACAAAAACAAAAATGCACGAGGGCCAATATTCTTTCTAAACACCAACACAAAGAATAGGTTTACATCAGGGGAAGCTGAGGGGAGTGTGGGCAGTGGGGGACTGATCACCACAGACTCAACACAGGAGATCTTCATACATACTGTGCACACCTCCAAATCATCACCATTATTAATTCATTCCCGGCCAGCTAAAACCTCTTGCTGATTAACCAACCATGGAAACTCCTGGGTCAAAAGTCCCTATTGTTTAAGTTTCGTCTGCCTCTAGTTGCCACTGATTGAGGATGTCACAAAAGTCCCCAACCACGGCTCTACCCCAGGGTACCAAAGGGCATCTAGGCCTCTACAAAGGCGGAGGAGGCGTAAGGGTGGAAAATCGTGGACCCCGCATGTCCCTCAAGTCCGGTCCCTTGTGAACTTCTAAACTATTCTTCCTTCCATGTCCTGCGGAGGATCCCTCCATTTCCATCGGGGTGCTGCCCTTCTTTTAATTCCAGGGCACAGCGCCTTCTGGGGACCCCCTCTTGCCCTCAAGGACTGGGGCCTCAGATTTGGGGAGAGATACAGGAGCCGGAAGAGCACCTGAGACCATGTCTCTTTCACCAGACTTTCCAAAAAGTCAAACTCAAAAAGGCACGAGGGCCAGTACCCTTTCTAAACACCAACACAAAGGATGGTCCAACACCAGGGGTAGGTGAGGGGAATGTGAGGGTGGACTGACCACCACAAATTAAACACAGGAAATATTTATACATATGGTGCACACCCCAGAACCATCACCATTATTAATTCATCTCCAGCCGCCTGAGTATTAAGCCAACCAGGGTAACACCCACACAGTCCCTATTGATCACGTTATGTCAGCCTCTAGTGGCTGCTGACCGGGGACGTCACAGTCATTGCATCATAATTGTTGATATTAGGAAAGTAAAGTAATACTGCAATACTGAATTAAGCTCTATGATTAAGAAAATATTATTAATAGTAGAAAACCTGACTTAGTGAGGCCAAACTATAGGAAGGCAATAATATTGATTAACTCTTCCTAATTATTTCCTAGTTTCCTTGAGATAAACTGGTATCATGTAACTCACAGAACACATAACAATTAAGTTGTTTAATATCCTACCTGAAAAATAATTGGGTACATCTATCTGGTAATTTTGCCTGATCCACTTACCACACAAAAGCTGTTAGTAAGGTAATCTTTAAAGTTCAGCAGTGGTGATGAGTCTGATTTATTTGAACCAGTGCAACACATCATGTCAGTGTCACCCCAGTGCTGAAAATGGTCCACCACCTCAGTTGTGCCAGATTGATGGCAGTCCTACAGGAATCCTGACCTTTAAGAAAAGAGGTAAACACACTGTGCACTACAATATGTTATGGAAAGCCATGAAGTGCATTTACATAAAAGCTGGGTCTGATAAAACGAAGTAAACACACTGTGAACTGCAATATGTTATGGAAAGCTATGAAGTGCATTTACATGAAAGCTGGGGCTGATAAAATGGAGAATTAAAGTTGAGACAAGATAGGTGCCCCTAATGAAGTGGCTCATCAGTGTAAACTAACTGTCAGTGCAGATGAAATCCCGCTGTTGTTTAAGGCGTTTGCTTGGTAAAAAACAACTTAAAGACAATTAAAAGGCAACTGGGGTCTGTAGATGTCTACAGGAGCTAGATCTTTAAGAAGAGTCTTGAGGATGCAGGGAGCAATTGGATGAAAGCAGAAGGCAAGGCGGAATCTTTTCTGAATGCAGAGCACGCTCGGCTGCCTGTGCTGTGAGGGGATTTGGTCTCCTCCTCTCTCTTCCACTCTCCTGTTAATGGCAGCCCTGATGCTCAAGGAACACTGCACTTGAGTTGAAACTTTCAGCTATCTGATGACACTTTTAGAGGTTCACTTTTGGATCTTTTTAACAGTTACTTAAGGGAGCAATTTAGAAGCATGCTTTTCTATCACCTTATTACCATGAACACTGATAACAGCATGAAATCACCCACACGGGTGCCATGAGGACATTTTAGTGACATTGCAGAGATTTCTTGACTGTTGAATCAAGCGGGCAGTCCAAGTTTGTTGGTTTCAATTAGAAGCAGTGTTGGCTGAGGCAGCACACAGGCTTGATTAATGCCTCTCCGGTTTCAACACACCCAGCGCAGCATGGAGCGAATGATCCTCAGGATGTGTATTTACCTTGCTGGCAAATCAGAATGCGCAATTATGACAGGCCCCACAGGAATTGGCTTTTTATCAGATGTCAGCATCAATTTCATTGACCCAGGCAAAGGCTGCATTCAGTTCATGCATTTCCCTCTATTTATAGCAGTCAGGAGCAATTTGTCAATTCCTTAGCCAGTGCTGGGTTTGTGTGCATTCCAGTATTAGTGTGAGAGGTGGAAGAGATGAAGAACTGAGGGGGAAAAAAAGCAAAAGCCCTCCTCCCTCGTTCCCCTGCCAGGCTCCGGTGTGCGCACATAACTATTGCTTTACACAGCGGAAGATATGCATCACCGGCGAGGAGACAACAGGGCCGATAGACGAGTGCTGTTAAACATACAGTGGAAACCCCCAGCAGTGACGACCCACCGTGTTGCTGGGGGAAAAAGGAGAGGTGATGAACAGCTTGTTCACCTGACAATGACTTAATTCCTCCTTCTTTATTCTCCGCTAACGTGGACAGGGTTCCGGAGTGAATAGAAGTGTATAAACGATGGAGAAAAGCAGCTGGTGCCCATGGAAGCCTGGTGGCTGTACGTGGAGCTCATCTATATTCCTCCGCTGTGAGCAATATTTTGGAGATGGCCCTGTCATTAAGGTTTATTGTTCTTGCCACTTCAGAGGAGTCAATTGCAATCAACCAGAAGCCCTAAACTCCAGCCACACTGTGTGAATGTGCCTGGCAGGGAGGAAGGAGGGTATTTACTATGTAAATAGCTCCTCCGTCTATTCACTTTCACTTGGCTTTAGAGGCAGATTCATTCTAGCTTTTATTACATACCGTACACGGCTCCTGAAATTGAGACCTATTCACGATGAATCGTGGTTATTACTTTTTATTCACAACCTGTGCACACATTCTTTGAGGACTAAACTCAGCAGACATGGGGGTCGCTATGTGGGTAGATGGCTGAAGATCTGCAAAGCGCATCTTCCATTCTCCGACTTTTTGTCTGAAATGCTTAATTTGCATGTCAGTTCATGCAGCTGTGCAGTAGTTTGCTCGGGTAGTTTTGCTAAAGAGACGTATCATTTACATGATAAAGCAGACTTGCCGATGACGTAGGACAGATATGGTAATTACACCTTTATAAGCTTTTAGTACTGGAGCCACACAGGAAGAATGTGGTGCCTAGTGTAAGATCCAGAGCTTAATGTGGGATAAAGGAAATATGCCCTGTTTACTCTCAGACATAAACGCTATAGGGAAGATAAAATGATTCATAGTTGTTTCACCCTGGATATTAACAACCTGCTTTGTTTTTTGTATCATTTTTATTCTTCGCAAAAAGTATTCTCTTATGGTTCAGAAAGCAGAGGGTGTTTTTGTTAACCCAGCTACATATCACATCCATAACCATGGTAAAAACGTCATGATAAATGTAAAATACGGTAATAAATTGTGATGCCAGATTCTGTCCTTTAATACAACTGAGTCATGTTAGCACTGCTGGTAATTGTCAAGCCAGATAATATCATTTTTGTCAATTGATGTCAACACATTTGTCACATGCAAAGGATAATAGTAACGGTTAATGGTTACATAGCTTGGTTATGTTCTGCTAAAATGTTAACCTGTGATATCTGCCATTCCATATTTATAGTCTGGTTTGGTCAATGTAGGAAGAATCACATTATGTTTTAATTTTTTTTCTTGATTGCAATTTGTAGTCAGATGTCTAATGGAAAATATTTCGTACCTAGAAAGCCTGAAAGTTCACCTGATCACAGACAGCAGCAATCACAGGCAGCCTGGGCCTCTGTGACAGAGTGATTGTGAAGTAGATCATAAGAAGAGTCTCTGGGCCACACATCAGAGAGTCACTCAACTGGGGCTGAATTAAACACCACAGCAATCTCCATACGGCGCCCCTTTGGCTAAATCAGCCAGTTGCTAGGTTTGATATACTATCACAAACACACCAGAGCAATGAGATTTCCATGCTCGCTCATTAAACTTTGAGGGTTGTGTTCTCTGAGCCATTGGTTTGGCCTGATAACGTAATTGAATCAATAATGCAAGGACATTCACATCTGTTCTTTTATTCTCGCTGCATTTTAATAAGCATCTTAGCCATGCTGGCTCAATTATGTGATTCTTACAAAGGGGCAAGGCAGAACTAGTACTCCATTATTGTATTGTCCCTAAAACTTCCAAGCTGCTTCCTGATAATATGTCAGATCACAGTCTGATGGTTTTTTTATATTGCCACCATATTTTCAGTTGGTAATACACAGAAAGATGGTGTTACTGTTGATTAAGAACCCGTTCTTCTGGAGAGGTTCATAAACAGCACTGTCTTTTAACAAAAGGGCATGCAAGTGTGAGTGATGAGAAAATATTACCCCATGTGAGTACACTTCAAAGGCAAGGGCCCACAGGCTCAGATACACCCTCTAACGTTTCACATTTTTATTGCAAATTAGTACTTAATTTCAGAACTAGCACTTTATCTATCCGAAGCAGCCATTAGGAAGCTTTCACCTCTGTATGTAGTGGTAAGCAAACTCATAAAGCTACAAGGAGGACATCAAGCATAAAAGCTTTTATCTTTTGAAAGAATGGCGGCATTGATTTTACCCTCCCTTTCTCGTTTGTACTTCACTATGATCAGAAGAGTCTTTGTTTGGCACAGGGGAAAATAAGAGGGGGGAACCACGATGAGGAACGGGCGACAGGAGCACTCATTATCGCCGGCAGCAAAAAAGTTCCGGGAACAAAAATTCACATGACCTGTGTGGGCAAGGCTCCGTTTTTTTCTTCCATCAGCCGCATGAAGGCTCTTTGATATGCGCGCTCCTTTCAATCATAATGAGCAATGTGGTATAATCCGGCTCCAGCGCCGGGGCATGCTCAGCAGTTCCCCTTGCTTCCGTCTCGCCACTTTGAGTCACTGGTGGTCCCCATGACCTGTCTTTTTGCTGTGTTCACTAGACAAAAAGCGTTGTTTGTTCTAGCTGTTCCTCAGTGGGTCCTTCCTCACTTTGTCATTTCTGGGCTTAACAAGCAGGCCTCAGCTCCTCTGGCACGTCAGATCCATCCATCCATCCATACTTATCCTTTCTAACTACGGTGGAGGGGTTCAAATGAATAAGAGCCAGCCTCTCATACATCACAGAGCCCAACGCCTCCCATAGTAATAATGGAATTATTCATAGATCCACTCTTTTGTGTGGCGCAGGCACTTCATCACTTGCGATTGATACAAGCTGTTTACTCATTTACCTCCACCTTGGCTAGTATTTGCACTTGTCTTTGCTGAACTGCATCCTCTTAATATATCACTGATTTATCATCCTGACACTTCAATTATCGAGTGGTTTGTATGACCAGCAGCACTATACTGGAGGGTCTATTTTTACATGAAATGTATTGAAAAGGTCAATGACCTTCCTTTGACATGTGTTTTAATCGGAAACTCAACACTCTGCAGGAAATCATTTAATGTATGCTATGCTGATTCCCCCAACATATGGGTTAAACCTGTAAAAATATCACAGTGGTTATATTTATTAAGTCTTGTGCCTCATGGCTGCAACAAGCAGTCATGTAGTATTGGAGACAGTATGCCCTGACAAGCAAACTGTACATTACAAATGTTGATGCTAGTGGCTAACAACTCTTTGATGCTCTTCTCAAATAGCGTCATAACTGTCTCAACTGTTTTTTTAGTAGAAAACTTTGCATAAAAAATACATAAATCAATATATCAAAAATGTGATCTTCTTATTAAATTATCTCTTTTTTTGGGTGTTATGTTTAGGCTTCAAAGGTTGATTAGAATTTATATTGTGTCATTTTCTTTGATTGCCTTTAATACATTTTTTTTGTTGTTGTTTCTTTCACCCCTCAGATAAAACAGTCCAACAACTCTTGCCATGGTACCTTAAAGTCATGCAACACTCGGAAAATGGGCTTTTTGTGTGGATTTAACCATTTCATGTCAGTGTGTGTTAAATTCCTACAGAAGCAGCTCATTCTGCTTTATGAGGAACTAATTACTGATCACCTGAATCAAACTTTATTTACTCCCCTCTCACAGTGAGACCAGTTGGATGGTAAAACACTACTAGAAGTACTTTAAAGGTGATTATTGCAGTTTTGTTTAAGAGCGAACAAGAGATTTGTATTTTTTGAATTATTCATTTCACTTTTTTGATGTTTTTTAATTTACTTAAAAGTGATGTTGTAAAGAACAATATTTTTATTTCGCAATTCTGAAAAATATTATCAGCAGTTCTTAAAAATTAAGACAAAGCTGTTCAGTTCGGTACTTGCACCTCTAAATGATAAAACGTGAGAAACTGAACATTTTTATAGTGGTCTTTCTTCCACATTTTTTCCACACACACACATATATATGCACATGTTGCATTATTTAAGAAAAATCTCATTACCAGAGTCAAAAAATGACATCAGTCCCATTTCATTTATGAAAAAGCCTTACATCGTGCCACAGACATAGCTACCACCCAGCCCAATCACCCATATCCAATTAAACGATGTGTCTCAGAAAAGTCCAGCAAACTTTTCTCCCATCGTTTCTCTCTCACCCCCCCACCTCTCCCTCTCTGGCATTTTGTCAGCCAGCTTCTCTGAGCTGTAGTCACGCTCTGTAGACAGCTGATTAATGCTCTCCGCACCATGTGCAGAGCAAAGCTCATTGGACTTCACCTCCAAACAGTACTGCGTGGAGACCAGAGAGGCTTAAGATGGGAGAACGAGGGGCTGAGGGGATGCAAGACTAAATGTGGCCAGATGGAAGGGTTTTTATTTAAATCGCAGGGTACCCAATAAAAACAGCACAAATCTGCACTCCAATACAAGAGATGTTCATTCAAGCAACGTTGCTTATTTCCATCTGAAATTGGAACTTATTGATTTGTACATTTTGTTGAATACCTTGCAGGCACATCTGCATTCATTTTTCCTAGGCACTGGAAAGGCTTTTGTAATACGCATGTATTTTCCGCCCCCACAGCGGGTTGGTGGGTGGGTAGGTGGTGGAGGGGGTTACAGAAAGACAAAGCTGTTGGATGAGTTCAAAGACATACACTCAGTAGAAGAGCAGGCTAAAAGGAATACAAATTTTATAAATTCATTGGGAATTTGAGGTATGGGGAGACATTGCTAAGGTGAATTTGCTAATCAGGTAATTTAAAAAATATTACAAGAATACTTTCTCTTGTTAACTGATTATTTCACATATAATTCGAATTAGGGTGTTCAGAGAGATAGCATATTGTACATTAATCCGAAAAAAACAACCTATTTGCCACATATATACAAATCCATTCCCCATACATCTCATGGCAGCCCAGGTTATGCATATGACTGCTTGTAGAATGAAGCAAAATACATGCCATCATTTACCAATACCAGTCTTAAATATTGAGAAAAAAAGTCTAAAATATGTATAAATTGTACTGCTTGTTGAATGGGGCACAAACAACCAATCAGAAGAAAGATCATTTGCATATAGCAATTTTAAGAACAACGCTAGCCTGTTTAATTAAGAGATTAAGAGAGGATGGAAAAATGCTCACAACTGAACCTCAGGGAAAAACGTAGGATCCAGATCCTGATTGGTTTTCGTGCTTTGGGAAAAAATCACTAGAGGGTAGTTGGAGATGATCATTTCAGTAATGTGGATTAGTTGAGGTCTTTAATTATGAATGAAATCTATTTAAAGACAAAAAACAAAGGCCTTCTTTGTCATTATCCTAAAATGGATTGTGCCTGATGAACTTGCTAAAAATAAAGCCCTGTTTTATCATCCCACTAGTGTGTGCACTAGTCGTCTGATTACCGCCTAAGAGTTGATAAAACACTAATCCATGCAGACAGCTGAATGATGTGATTCATTCATCAAAATGGTATTTTTACTGCACAACATCCAACTTGTTATAACTCACTTTTAAATGTCAGCTGTCTTGACTTCCTGCCTCATTTGCAACTCACACACACACACACACACACACTTTCCATGTGAGCACATGAACCTTGCATGTTACTTTTCCAGTCTAATTGGCTGGGGTGCTTAGTGTTAGTTAATTGATGTGACTCATAATTCCTCATGGACCCACTCCATATGACATTAATGACATTTGAAAGTTTTGCCAGAAACAACTCATTAATTGTCATACATGGAGCAAAGGAAAGTGAATGCACACTTACGTAACAATGCTTATATGCCGTAGTGTGTGGCGTATAGAATACAATGGATGGATTTTTAATCTGTATGCCAACCGGCTTCATCTTCTGCTCTGCGCAGGTAGGCTCTATTATCATGACCTAAGATTGAGTCACAGCAGTAGCATATGCTGTTTACAGTCTGCAAAGGCACAATTGCCTGAACTCTGCTGAGTCGAATAGCAGCAAACCATTTATTGTCTTGATACCAGAAAAAAGAAAATATTATCAAGATAATATTAGCAATATTATCACACCTATCATCAATTGTTGATTTCATTCAAGTAACAGGAGCACCTCATTTCGGCCTAACCCTATAGCTCTTCATTGAGCTTTGTATCTAAAAGGATTAGGTAGCTCACTGGGTAGGACACTTGCCCCTGGACCATGAGGTCCTGGGTTTGAATCTTACCCCCAGCACCACCACTGGGTCCCTGAGCAAGACCCTTAACCCCAA
>JBBKCR010000134.1:7669221-7688691 GCA_037577295.1 Ladigesia roloffi | reverse complement strand
AAGGCCAAAAAGGGAAGGAAAAGAAACCCCCCCCCCCCCCCAAATCAATTTACACAATTTACTCTGAACACCAGATGTAACCAGAATAGGTTTAGATAGAGCTATAAGGCTCTTGTACCTAATCAACACTATATAGAGTAGTCATCTATATCATTTTCATAGACAAAAAAATCATTTCAGATCATTTTTGGGCAGCCTGGTGGTTATGGTGTTGCCACTGCAATCAGAAGGTTGTGGGCTTGAATCTCATATGCTAGTGTCATCACTGAGGTACCCTTAAGCAAGGTACCATCCCCACACACCACTCCCAGAGTGGCAGCCCACTGCTTCACTTGGTGAATGGGTTAAATGCAGAGAAAGAATTTCACACTGTTCACATTGTGTGCTGTGGTGTGTTCACTCATGACTATAAAAGGCTACTTTATTTTAAATACATCCTGAACATTTTAACTTTCTCATTAGAGTGGCACAATGTTGGCATTCCATGTTGCCCTGGTGACCACATCATTCCTAGCTTTCTTCACCATTAGGAAGGCAGCATCCCTGCTGACCTTCCCTGTCGCACCAGACAGCATGTACATACTGGTTTCCCCGGGTGCCCCAGAGAGGCAAGGGCCTCTCAGTCTCCAAGTCAACAAGGTGAGGCAAACTGTCCCCGAACCTACAACTTTTCCTAAACCATGCGCTCAGTACAAATGTCCATTTCTAGTCCCCAATGGGATTCACATGCCTGTCTCTGTTCCCACAGCAGTCCTGGTCTCTGCCCCTACTCTCAGCCTGTGGTCAATTCTCATTCTCATCACAATCCCTGTCAGCGTACCAGTCACAGACCGAGTCATTGTCCCACGACCTCCCAATGTGTCACCAAACACTCAGCATTAACCAGTCACAGTTCTCTTATTCCACTCATCCAGTTCACCTCAACAGAAATCCCAGCTTGGTTGAGGGAAATCCCAGTCTCACCCTGCAAATCCCAGTCATCAGCATCAGTCCCGTATGTCCAGCCCTTTGTTTTAACCCCTGATTTTAATGTTTTACTTTGCATGTGTCTAGTTTACAGTCTTGTCGCTCTCAGTACTGTTCTTGGTTTTTGTTCCCTCAACCTAACTTCGACTCTCGTCTCCTTTTATCTCAGGGTATGTGTAAGCACTCGTGTCCAGTGTCCAATCTCTGTACCCTCTGTAGCTTCCAGTGTTTGTCTCCTCAGCTCAGTTCACAGTCTTTTTGAATTTCGACCCCATCCTATCACTTTTGCTTTCCTGTTCTGTTGTGTTTTTCTCCCTCTATCCCAGTAAGATAATGTAAAATACTTGCACAGTTGACTAAGCTAGCTATAGAAAAGTGATTTGGTTATTGCAGACTGTCACCATTTCCCTCTTCATTCTAAAGCTCATTAGTATTTGTTCTCACATTGTGGATTTATTCAGATTTAGGCCACAAGGTGCTGTATGCCATATTTCACTTTGTCAAAATGTTCAATTCAGTGAAATAATTTGTTCATGTGCCTGTGTCTGTTCCATTTTGTTTCTGTTTAACATCATTGCTCCTACCCTGGTGTGTTCCTTCTTATCTGCTACCTTGTGCTATAATTTAGTCTTGGTTTCAGACTTCTGTCTTATCCTGTGCTTAATTTCGTGTCGGGTGTAGTGTCTCCAGTTCCTTTCTGTTTTTCGCCCTGTGTCCAGGCCTCAGTTCCCTTCACAGTCTAGCCACAAATCTCATATAACACCCCATTCTTTCTTCTGCTTCCTGTCCTTCCTACATTCCTGGCCCTGTCCTTTCTCACCTTACATCTTAGTTGCTTTAATATAGTTTCACACTCCCCCTCACAATAAGTTTCAATCTCCGCTTTATAGTTGTTACTTTGCAAGACCTAATCAGCCCAGTCTCATTTGTATCTGTCTTCGTCACTGTCGTTAGTTGTGCCCTGTTAGTCTGCCCTGTTTTTTGTCAAGCCCTAGTCTATTTTTCTGCTGTTCATGGCTTCTGCCTCGATGCTTAGGTCAGCTTCCACATGACCTATTAGTCTAAATGGGTAACCCAGCCCATTAGTCTGAATCGATAACCCAACCCGGCTGTATTTGTCTTTCTGAATTTGTCCATCTGACTCTCCCATCCTGAATCTGTCCAGCTGAGCATTTGAATCTGCTTCTGTTTTCTAGTCTGGTTCTGTCAGTCTCCCTATTCCTGGTGTCTGACTCTTTTCTAAGCCACTCCTCTGGACCTGCTACCATTTGGAGGTCTGCAATGGGGCAGGATTCCCGCGGGACCCGCTTGCTTTTGTGCTGCTGGTCTACATTTCTAGCAGGAGTGGGCAGAAATAAAGAGATGTATTCGCGGGAGCGGGACGAAGACATTGTTCTCTGGACTCCAGCAAAGTTTTTATTTCCTTTCAATACATTTTACAGTTTGTTTTCACGTGGGGTTGCGCAGGTATTTCTGGGAAGCTGGGAGAATGGAAGTGCATTTACTGCACTGAGCACTGACTTAGGTCAGAATAAACACAGAGCCATGCCACAAATTTTAATGTTTCCCTATTTTTCTCTCATTTTTACTTTGAAATGTCTCTATTGAGACTTTTTAAACCGTTTTTTTCTAATTCAGGTCTGTAACCTAGTTAGAAATATTGTTGTTTTTTTTTGTGGAAGACTGGTTAGCCAAATCTACCCTTATATAAAAGACATTTCGCAGCTGGAGTCGTACTCACATAATAAAGCCTACATTTCATAAATTAGTTAGGCAGTTAGGCAGTTAGGCAACAAATTTTATAGCATTTAAAATGTGTCCAGTATTTCTTGCCCACCATGTACTCCACCAGCTTTGCTTGCCGAATTCAGCTGGCGGGAGCGAGACAAACCATAACAGATGCGAACAGTAGCAGGTCAAAATATTACACATCTCCGTGAGAGTGGGCGGGAGCCTGTTTGCACTTCGATAGCTGAGCCTTAGAGGGGGGCTTCTGTCACACACTGCCTTGTTTCAACCGCCCCACTGTTATTTCTGCTTTGGTTTCCCCTGCTGTCATTTTTAGCATCACCTGTCATTTCCCTCTTTAGCTTCACCTGTCATTTACCTCTTGCTATTTAAACCCAGCCTGACCTGAAATGCCAACATGCCATGTGTAACTGGCAGTCAGTGCTACAGTGCTCCTCACACTTTCTTCCCTCTCACAGCCCTAAGCGGGAGTTCTTGACTCACCAAGCGTACTGAGGTTACAAATATCTGGCTGTGCAATGTAGGTTGGAACCAGAGCCAGCACAGATTCGAATGCAAAAACTATTTTTGAACCAGTGAGACCAAGTCAGTGTGAAGTGTGACCTTATTACTCCTGTTCTCATTTTTTTTTTACCTCTACGGGTTGGTCCTGCAAGCTCATATCTGCTTCTGTCTGCCAGCCACCACTCGTGACACCAATCTTGTGATGTAAAGGTCCAAACTGCATGATATTTCACTACCTGCACCACCACTGCATTCTTTGGAAGCTAACCACATTTTGTATCATTTTATCCACAGGGGAACTGAAAGTAAGTCTTCTCAATATTTCAAAATGTCTATTTAGGTTTCAAAATGGCCTCCAATAGCCATTCAATATCCAGCAGAGATTATGCTTGTGTGAAGGAATCTTAATTAAGATTTGGATGTTAATTCATGGTAGCTTGTAGATTATACGCCTAATTCAAAATACAGTTATAACATTTCTTTACACTAACATTTTATCACCAGTATGTGATTCTGCCCTGTGGTGCTTACATATGCGCTTTTATTTTTGTAATGTCATTTGACCCTGAGTACCCTGTTGCATGAATAGAACACTTTATACAGAGAAAAACCAAGTAAAGCAGTAAATCAAAGATGCCCTAGATATCATTTCAAATTAAAGTTTCCTTCAAAAACATGTTTCAGCAAGGGTAGATTAATCGTTGTTGTTTCTCAGTAAATGGAGATAAGCACAATGATACAGGTGTGGTGAATGACTGTGTTGTTATCTATATAAGGGCACAGGTATACTGTTACTAATAAAGGCATTAAAACCAGTTTGTTGCAACCGTGAAGAACATGTTTTGCACATGAAATGTGTGAGTATGAGGAACCTTTTGATAGTTTGAGGAAAATCCCTGTATAGCAATTAAAGACTATTCCAAATAAAGAACCTTATTTCAAAATCTGTAGGATGCTTTTTTACTAATCACGTTTTTTATTTTATTGCTATTCATTTTATTGCCAGTCATAGTGAATCGACCAGTATGAGTGAAGGCACAAAAACCCTGCATCAGGAAAACAGAGTGTAACATGGCTGATTGGAAGATGTGTAGACTTCTGGCTTGAGCAGCCATCAGAGCAGCTGTCTGAGGTTTTTCTAAAGGCCTAACAAAGCTTTTCACTGATCTAGGTCAGGCCTGCTGGCAGACAGCAAGAGGAATGTTTAGCCAAGTTCTGCATTTGAAAAAGAAAAGATTAATAGATTTGCTTAACCTTAACATCATAATTTTTCCGCTTTCCTCTAATAACAATAGGCCTGAGTTGTGTGACATGTAGCCATATTGTTTATATCTATATTCTCTGACAGCACAGATTTAGAGACACTGATTGCTAAGTATTATGAGTGCTCATTCAGAACATGGATTCTCATTCATATGTGTTGATATCAATGTGACGGAAATGTAATGCATGGAAATGTAATTCTCACAGGGATTTGAGTAAATTAAATTATGCCTTCGATTTGGTACTCTCCCCCAGTTTTGAATCAACCTGAACCGACTGGTGAACGAATGTTATCAAAGCTCAACATGAATGAGGCTTGAGAGTAATCACCCATCAGAAGAGCTCATGCACATGTTTCACATCCATGTCTCATGATTGTATGATGGCATTTGATATGGTAGACCTAATCATTCACTTTCCATTCCTTTAAGTGTGTTCACATGGGCTCAGAGTCTGTTTTGCCTGTGAAAGTCTGTTGAAACGTGGGTTTAATTTCTTCCACCCTTCTTCAGAAACCCATGGCTCGCCCTGGGCTCACTCCCCCTCACTCTCCCTCTCTCCTTCTCTCTTTCTTTCTCCTTCCCTCTCCCTCTCTCTCTCTTGCACACACACTTCTCATATTCTTTCAGACAACCCAGAGCCGGCCTAGATTAAAGACAGCGTGAAACTGATGCTTGGATGCTTTCAAAGG
Organism: Ladigesia roloffi; assembly: GCA_037577295.1. Classification (NCBI taxonomy): domain Eukaryota; kingdom Metazoa; phylum Chordata; class Actinopteri; order Characiformes; family Alestidae; genus Ladigesia; species Ladigesia roloffi. Next base: position 7,683,518 of record JBBKCR010000134.1, on the reverse strand, counting down.
GAAGCTCTGGTTTATCTTATTTTCCATAAAGCCCTAGAGCAGACTTTCACACCCTTATCAATTCTTTCCTGAATAATCTGCAGTGGCACTACATACCCTTTATTTCTTTGGCCTCAAAAAGAATATACAGTATGTCAGCGGATGTAAAGGAGTCGGTGCATTCTTAGGGACTGGGGATACACAGCGACTGTCAGACAGAAAGTGAAAGACATTTATTATCCAAGGGCACACAGTGAAGACCATTTCATATTAGAGCTATTTTCTTCTACACTTCATCTCTCGTGCTTCTGGCTACAGTCTGTTTATCGGCTCAACCTAATTAGCCCTTGATTGAGCGATCATAGCCCATCATTCTGTTGTCTTCAAATTCTAATGCAATTTGCTTCTAATTAATGGGCCAATTGCAACTACTAAGTAGTGGGTCGAAGTCGTGAAAAAGAGTAAGAGTCTTGTCAAACCTCTCATTTGATCCTCACCATAATTAAAACGAGAAGATGTTTACAATTGATTTCATTTCCAGCGCTAAAGTGTTTTGGAAACTGTATGTAAAAGCATTTTTATGGATAAGAAGCATTAATTTGTTAAAACTAGTATCTAGTTACATTTTATATGCAAGTGAGGCTTGTATCCAGACTACATTAGCTCACTGACTCAAGCATTTGACTGGGCTCTCACAGAAAAGCCTTGCCTAATGCTTATTGTCAGCTGGAGAGTTATGAAGCCCCCAGCATTAGGCTGTGGATCAGTGTAACTGCAGTCGCTCAAGTGGGGTGAGCTGGATCCAGGTTGCAGGAGTTCTGTTTATCCAGAACAATCCAACATCAATTCCTGTCTTAACTATTGCTGTCATGACTGAATATAATCACATCTTAATACAAGTGTTCTACTATCTAGTCCCAAATCCTCTTCCTAGAAGAGCAAAGGTTGCTGCAGAAAAGGGAGACAAATCATCTATGCATACTCTTGTGAAAACACTGGACATGCAGGTTTTAACAAACTTTTGGAAATATAGTATATCATCCACTACCTAGTCTGGCCAACCAGCACTAAATTGAAATGAACCAGGTGCGCAGATTATGGGACTGAATTAATACATGTATAGACTTTGAAGAATTCAGTTGCCAGACTTACTTTCCAACCAAAATAACTGGTCTAATAAACATTTCTGTTCCTTTTTATTGTTTTGATGTTTGTTTGTATTTACTTGTATGGAAAGTTTTTTCTTCATAAGGAAAAACACTTTCTGCTGGGATAAATAAAAATGTTCATGACTACCTTTGTGTTTTTGTATTGTAACTCTTCAGATCTGTCGTTTTCTCCACAATATTCTAATGTAAAACATGTTGCTATATGTGAAAAGCAGTGTTACTTTCTATTTCCTACACTCTGCAAACAGTAAGAGCTTGGCCTGATGAAATGATTACTATACAGTTGTTCTGTGCCCTCTGAAATCAGACGCTCTGCAGATTCATTAACATGGAAGTGAGTGGTCGTGCATGCATGAAGCACATTCAATTAAAGAACCCGGGGATGGAGAAAATGCCAGAAAGAGCCCTGCTTTCGAAATTGTTAAGCGCAAGAGATTCCCATAGACCCCAGAGATTTGACCATTCGGCCAGCCCAAGCCAATATCAAGTTGTTATGCATACTTCAATCAAAAGGATGCTTTTAATAGGAAGGCTCTAGTATAAATACACTCAATAATCAAAAATTTACTTTTGCCATGGGGATATCTGGGTTATATGTAATGTAGTGGATATATTTAATCTTTTATAGTAATTGCTTGCATTTCATATTTTGAAGTAGGACTCGCATTACCACAAGCCCGAATAACACAGATCAGGCAACCAGACCTTCTTGTGTTTAAAAAGAGTAAAAAATATATATTTTTCATAATCTGGCATCATATACAATATTCACATGATATAGATTGTAGAAAAATCATTTTAGCGGGATATTCTTATATGGACATATGAACATATTGGAACGTTCTGATTATTTTATAGAAATGCTATGTAAAATATCAGAGCTTATTACATGAAAATACTTAGGATTTGCTATCTACAGCAAGTACAGTTCCAACATGTTATGGTTTTTTTTTGTTTTAGTTTTAGTTTTACTTGTTAGCATATCCTGGTCATTTAAAGACAGCTAGATTGCTAGTGAGATAAGTTAGCTTGCTGGTCATGTGGATGTATCATGCACAATAAGAAAATGGACAAAAATACTCACTGTAAGCTCTTTTGTAGCATCCAACTGACCTCTTATCCTTAACCTGGGTGGTGGAGGAGATGGAGCCCATCCCAGTGGTCTTAGGCCAAAGGCCAGAGAAACACCCTGGACAGGTTGCCAGTCCTTCAAAGGACAGGTGCACAAGTAAACATTTTCAGACCTTGGGGCAGTTTAGCGTCTCTAGACTATGGGAGGAAACTAGAGACCAAGAGGAAACACATACACACACACAAAAAGGACTCACGTACGTTCTAGCGGGAAATAAAACCCAGAAACTGAGTTTGCTGTGAGGTGAAAGTGCCACCCACTGCTCCATTGATTTCATGTGCCATTAAACATGAATATGAAACAGCAAACAGCATGTTTCCTACACCAGATATGTTCATTAAGGTCCCCATTGTTTTCTCTTGCATTTATTTTTACAGAGAAATAAATGTAGTGAGTGCATCTGCACAGCGGAATGCTGCAAGACAACAATGCAAAAACCATAAAAAATCAAAACCTGTGCAGCAAAACTCCTGTTAGGGATTTATATGCTGTGAATAAACTTTAATTGAAAATTGATTAGTTAACTTTAAAATGCAAATAATAACACTTTTAGGCATAACCAATATGTAAAATGTATTTAAAAATATATAAATTACATATATAGATGAAGTACAATTTAGATTGCTTTAGTATATTTTAAGGGTAACACCAGGTGACTGCTGTAAATTATTATGATGTACACTTGAAGCGTTACACATAATAATAATGTAAAATATAGCATAGAAAACTTACAGATCTTTTATTTTTTAAAGCTCTCCCAAATTAGGGAAAACATCCTTGTAATCTTTGAAGGAAAGTTGTAGCGGGGTCCTTCTTTACTTATGTGTCAATCTTACCTGTCTTTTGCTTCATAGAATATTTTTTACTGAAACACGTAATTGTTCCTTGTCAAATCAAGTAATTTGTTTTGAAAAAGCTGTCTTTCCTCTCCGTCATGGTCCACACCTCTGAAGACATTAGAAGTCATTTGATATGGTTGGTAGAGCGGAGGGGAAAACAGCTCATCCTAAGCCAAATATTCCTGAGGCTTGTGACAAGATGGATGGGTGTTTGCTTATCTCTCTGGGAGGAAGAGGGAAAACCATGAATCTTAACACTCATAGCTTCATTTGCATCTATCCCCTCTGCTCTCTGCTGCTATCTTAAGCCGTCTGTGAAAACCCTGTGCAAGCTTGCCCAGATTAAGCAGATGAGAGTGAAACACAGACCTGAAGCAAAAGCTGCACGTGATATTGAACTGCAGAAGGTTGATGTTCTATCGACAGCCATCTTTCTTCATTTTTTCCAATTACCTACCCATTACCAGACAAGTGGTATGTTTCCTATTTTATAGCCTTTGGCCAAAGAAAGCACCTTACACTGTTATGTACAATGAGGTTATGTACTGTGGTACTGCCAAAAAGGGAGGTTGATTATTTAGTATTTAGGATTGACCTGTCAAAATAAAATATCGGTTATTGCCAGGGATTGACATAACTTTTTTGCTCTAGTTCTCTAATGAATATTTAAATGAAGTAATTGGTATGCACCAAAATGACAAATTTTCCACCTCACCATGGAACCCTTTCAACCCCCAGAGCGAGTTTCTGAGTTCAGCCTGTTTCTGTACTTTGTTTCTGTGGCTGTCAAGTGAGAAAATTTGTCTTGCTCAGATCCATGGAATGGAGAGAAAAGATTGTTTTAACTGCATCTCATACAGATGGGGAGCCATATCTCACCTATAACCCAGCATCACACAGGTGCAAAAGTTTATCTTGGAGCACAGGGTAAGATCACTACTCACTGGACTGAAGAACGGGTCTCATACCGGTGGGCTGTGAAGTTGAGGGGGCAGGGAGAGGCGGGGTGCGCAGTGATAGTGCTGATAAGACCTGATCTGACTGTATTTTGATGCAGAAGCGAGGTTCCGTGGATCAGCAGGAACCATGTATTAAAATGTTCTTAATTTTCTTTTTAAGCTGTCCCTTACCTGAGTGGCAGTACTTAGAGATCCAGTATTCATTTACTCAAATTAGGTACGCTTATGCACTGTGAAGACTGAAAACTGCCACGCATTTGCGTACCACTTATGTCAATGCGCACTTGCGTACCACTTATGTCAACTCCTGGTTATTTAATCGAATATGAGGTTTGTAGTATGACACCCTTGCCCTGAATTCAGAATGCCTGGAGCAGTTTGGAGTAGAAGAAGACATGCTGTCAGTGTCATGACGCTTCAGCAAATTCAATAAGTGTAGCATGGCTGACACTTACTCTTCTGTAAAAGTGATTCTATTACAAAATAAGCCTGGTTGACAAACCTTTTTTTAGAGGGCACCCACCTGAAGATTCTGTTTTCAAACTGGCCAAGTCCCTAAAACATATATGAGTTGTAACCTTCAGTGTGGACATGCTTAGCTGTAGTGACTCTTCAGTAATACATTCCCACAAAAGTGTTTTTGAAAACCCATTTACAGAAAACATACTTTTTCATGCCCAATTTAATGCACAGTTATTCGTTATTTGCTGAATGTAACATAGTAAAAATATAGTAAAAAATATAGAACAGTTTTTGTGTGTTTTATTTCTTTCCCAGCATATTACACTCAACAAATAAATAGAAACTGTGCACGAAATGGCTGGGGAAATGTTAGTCTGAAATCCAATCAAATCAAAATTACTGACCCTGTATGTGTGGCAATTTCTTGGAGTGTACAAGTATATATTTTTTTATGTTGAAGATCTAATGAGTTCATTTAAAATTAATTGAAAATGAGCAGGAAATGCAGAGCTCATTTAGTTTGCCTTGATTGGTTCATTTTGTTCATCATCACTGTTCACGGTGTATAGAAATGGCACACCAGCGGACTCCACACAATAACGTTATCATGACGGTCTTGAAAGTATGTGTGTTCCCTTTCCTTTATTTCACAGTAGTTGTCTGAAGGCAGATAACATAGCAATAAGAAATAAAAATAACACTTTATTGTGCTCTTGGTTGTCTCTTGATGTATGTCAGCTGCTTCCGTTCACATTTTCCAAACATTTCTAACTTTAATGAGATATAGGAGTGCTACAATATGCAATATAAAAACATGTAGGTTACTCGCTAAATTGCCTATAAATCGGACAGCTCTTAGAATCTATTGAAACGCTCTTTCTTAAAAAATGACAACAAATGAAGACTTTTTTTTTCCAAAAACATCAACACATTTAAAGAAAAAAGAAAATATACAGTTATACATATATTCCAGAAGTTTAAGGCGGTTGAAATAAGAAATTGGATGTCCCAGTCACTCCCTGTAACACTGTTCAAGTGATGTACAAATCCAGAAGTGGCAGGTCAGGGCAGGAGGAAATCAGTCTGCCTCTCTCTGTCTCTTTCTCTCTCTTTGTCTCTCTCTCTCTCTCTCTCTCTCTCTCTCTCTCTCTCTCTCTCTCTGCACGGCTGATGCTCCTCATCAGTACCATTTACAAAAGCATTTGTGTCTGCCAAACAGTAGAAAACAACTAAAATGATACCGATAGGTCTATAAATGTCTTTTATAATGTTGTTATACTTTTGTGGTTGGTTTAGTACTGTTGAAAGTAGAACTGGCAAGTAATTGAAAAGAAGCATGAATAACAAAACATGCAGCTGTGAAAAGAGCTGCATTGTACCTTCATACACTGTAAGGTAATACATTCATCCTCAGGGCTGGAGAATAGAAGAAACATCTGCAGGAAAACATGATGAGCTGCCACCCAAGCACTTTGGTTGACCATCAGATACTGTAAGATACTCTAAGTCATTACTACAGTAGGCATTGTAAAGTTGAAGCAAAAGTAAATGTCTGGGGGCAAAATTACTAATAGGCAAATCACAGATGTAAAGCATACAGAAAGCAATTTCACTGAGGAGTTTTTTTTTCTGTTGATGTCAGCATTTGGTTATATAAATACCCCACTTTTCAGTCATTCTGAAGGTGTTTACTCACTTTGAAACTGTAACTATCAATCATGCAGATGTTTCAGATACTGCTGGTCCACTATGGAGTTACAATTTCTAAAATTTTACCAGCTTATAATAATGTAGGATTGTGCATTTTGTATAGTGACATGAATAAAGAAAATGACAAAGCACACTAGAGTAAACGGCGGCTTGAAGGGGAGTTTACCATTTCAGAAACCAGTGCAATGTTTATCCATTTCAGACATTCATTGATAACAAATAATATCATTGAAGCTGACTCCAAAATCCATGATCTAAACCTGAATCATACATGTCATATATATTTCACCTCTTTTAACCAGCAAACCTTGCAAATATAGAAACACTATCTGTACATTAGTCCCTTTGTATTTAAAACTCAAATATATAGAGAGAACTGTTCATCAATTAGTGTACAGTGAGAAGAAATACAAAGTTTTCAGAAGATATCATTGTAGTATTCTTTTTTCTTTTTTTTTTCCTTTTTTTTTTTTTTTTACATGTTTTCCTCACCGTAGACAGTAGCAAATCCATTGTCACAGGACTTGGCCATGCGGAACCAAATACTTATAATCCACTTGAACATAGATATTTTTTTTAATTAGCTGTGTGTTCTCTTCTTGTTGCTTAAAGTAATAATGTCATGTAATTTTGGTAAACTCACAAAATTAACTTGTATCCCCAGTTACCCCATCCCTTTAGTCAGAGTTGGCTGTGTTGTAGTATTTCTCCATTCAAATGTAACTAGTCCGCATCACTCTCTCTCTCTCTCTCAGCTCTGGTGGTCAAACAAAAATACTTAAACAAACACTTGGTTACATTAGGATTTATGTTGAGCGGACACACCTTTCCAGTAATCTAGAATGTCATGCAGGTCCTCATCTTTCGCAAACTGCACTTTTTTACGCAGCGCATGGCCTGCCGCCATGTACTCCTCATCTTTGTGGCGTTTGCGATGAAGCTTGAAGCGCTCCCAGATACTGTGCGACGGTTTACAGTAGTACTCAGGGCTGGAGGAATAGCTGAGGTTATGGTACTGGGGAGAAAGCTGGGAGTAAGCCAAGTCTCTGGGCCGAGGCCGTGTCAAGGGCTCCAGAATGGAGGTTTTGCGGCTCTCTGGCCCCTCCAGCTCCTCAATTTGGGCGTCAGGATAGGAGTGACGATGTTCACTGTACTGCCGGATCTTCTCTGCTTCGGCTCGTAGTATTGCAGCTGCTGGAGTGATGGTCATGATGGTCTCACCTGTTGGTGAGGTCTTCTCTATGTATTTTGACTCTGACTTGTATGCCCCCTCAGAGCGGTAAGGCCTCGGACTCCGCATAGGACCACCAGTGGCTGTGCTGGGTCGCTTTGGGGAAGTGTCTGAGGAATGGTGTCTCTGTAATGAGTGATGGTAACTATCCTTGTAAACAGGGGACAAGAAGCCAGACTTGCTCTGGGGTTGCTCTGAGATGAGAACTAACTGAGGCTCTGCTGTTGAAACAGCTCCAGATTTCACTCCTTGGAAAGACGTGGACTCCGACTTAAGCGCATCTATGCAGTTATTTATTATCTGGTTCACTTTGTCAACCTCTTTTGCAATCGTGGAGATCTCAGCAACAGATCCCTGGCTATTGCTTGGCATGGCCATCTCGCACTCTCTGCGGTCTGGGTGATCCGCTGTTCTCACTTCCATGTAATTGCCCTTTGACATTTTTGGTGTATCACTTATGTCCTGAAGTTTGTACTGATCCATCTCACTCCCAGAGGGCAAGTACGGCATGCGAGACATACTCTCTCCAGCCATCATCTGCTTTTGAGACATCCTGGATATCGTCCCTCCCTCCAGTTCCCCGCCATATTTGAGCTCTATTATGTTTTTTTTCATACTGCCTGCCTTTTTGTGCTTTTCATCTTGCTGCCTCTTCTTTCGTAAGCAATAGTAGACCACTCCTAAGACAATTACCATGCTGAAAAGGCATCCCAGGATTGTCATTATGTAGTGAGTGGTTTTGGCATTATTAGTCTCCGTCACTCTCCCATTCCTGGAACTTGTGGATAATGTCATACAGGTATGGTTAAATCGCAAGGAATTGCGTATGGAAACCACGCAATAGGTGTAATCAGTGTGAGGTTTTAGGTGTCTCACTTCAACGTCCTCCTCCTCCTTTTTCAAATTCTGAATATCCGTGAAGAAGCTGTTGTTATATAAAACAAGTATGTACATTTTCTTATATGGGTGTGGGATCTGGATGCTGATGACTGCATCCGTGTGGGAGACTTGCTTGAGCTTCATGACTGGTTTCGTTTCCACATCTGAATAGGTTGGGCTAAAGGTTATCTCTACTGGCTCAGAACCAGACGGACAGTCCTCCAGCCCGCAAGGGGTAGCGTCTGGTGTTGTGGTCTCAGGAGGCACAGGGGTATACGGAGTCACATAGTCCTCCGTGCACACAGTGGACAGCATATGCAATGCATTGCGCTGAGTAGGATTGTTAGGATTCTGGCTCAGGAGACTGTAACCAGAAACGCCTGCAGGAGAATCGCATACCATCCTTTCATTCGTTCTGTTGGGGAAGACCGAGAGCCACTTAACAAACCCCAGAAGCTCGCATGAGCAGTTGAAGGGGTTGGTGTAGAGCTCACATGTGGTCAGCTTAGTCAGGCTGGTGAAGGTGGACCCATCAAGCACCTGGATGCGATTCATGGAGAGGTCTATGTTTTCTAAGTTTGGGCACTCCCAGAAGGCATTGGGTGTCACAGTCTCAATCAGGTTGGCCTGGAGGTAGAGGTACTGCAGCTTGCCCAACCCCCTGAGAATCCCTTCGGTCAAGTTGCGCAGTTTATTAAAACCCAACTGGAGTACTTGTAAGTTGAACTGGGCTGAAAAGGCTCCATCCTCTATATAGCTAATCTCATTCTTTGTTAGATTTAGGTATGTTAGGTTGGCAAAGCGGCTTAGGGCAGAGTAATGGATACTTTTTATCTTATTCTCATTTAAACGAAGGTCCACTATGGTGCTGTTGATATGCTGAGGAATGGCCTCATAAGGTGGCTGGTTTTGGCTGCAAATGGCCAGCCACACAAAGCCCTTTTCCCCTTCGATGAGCCAACAGTCCCCCCTCACTTCACCCATGTGAGTCAGAGAGATTATGGCCACAGACCAGAAGAAGGCACTCATCACCATGCCACCACTACAAGCCATGGATGCCTTCCTGGAAGCCATGAACAAAGCCAGTAGCTATTAGCTTGGGATGTCACTTTTAGTCTCTACTAGGCTGCACTTAGCCTCACAGTATTCTGGCAGGATAGTCAGCTGTTTTCAGTATGTAGAAGGTGCAAGAGATGTCAAATCTATTCACTCCAACCAGTGATCATTCCTTGACAGCCACAGCATGTACATCTAAAGAAGAGATTTCTGTAGACACGTCTTGGAGTCGTTAACTTTCACCACTTCACTAGCTTGTGCTTATTTTCTCTGGAGATAACACCATTGATGGTCCTCACCCTTTCATATTTAATTTGATTTCCCATTGCTTCAGTCTCATTTATGGATCCAGAGGCACACCCTGTGAAGAAGAAAAAGACTAATGGTTAGTATCTGTATACATATTAACTGTATACTGTAGGTTTGGAAGTACAGTCTGTCTACCTTTATACATGCTAGTATGATTAATTTTTTTAACCTCCTGAGGCATGTTTAAAATACATCACAGTCAAATATTCTAAGCCCTTTAAAATTTTGCTTTTGTGCACTTTTCTCAACATATCCCAACATTTACTCCTTAAAATGTCACATTAATTGTACAAATAACTTCATTTTTTTGCAGCACAGCCATCCAATTATTTTGTATACAATTTAAGAGCACTCCCACTGGCATATTGCTGTTATAGGGAACCATTGGCCAATTACCACTTGACAGGTCAGGGATAACAGTGCGTCCCTATTTTCACCCCATTAACTCTGCAACTGTCAGACTGAGACGAACCAATGTTTAGGTGCTCCCTCAGATCAATTACAATGAGCCTTGTAAAACGGTCCCCTAGAAACAGCCCCTAGTTACTGAAAACTTGTTAACCTGATAATATCAGATATGGCCAACACATCTGGAAAAAGGTGGTGAAATGTCACAAGCTGCAATTTACCGTGATATACAAAGAGATCTGCATGTGCAAATTTAAAACAACATACAAGATTGTAAGACAATGCAATCATATGAATTTATACTGCATCAAGTCATTTTACAGACATTTGTTAACTCAGGCTTTACTGCAAGTCTGACTCGTATGAACCACAGAGTTGACTGCGCATTAAATGAACAGGAAAGAAAACAAGGAGTAAAACCATTTTACCATGAAGGAAAACACTTCATGCCCCCACAAAATGCAGGTAGACCTCCCAGAGCAACAGACACAAGAGGCAAAGCATGGTTCAGCACACACACATCCCTGGCAGGCTTTGATGCCACATTGAGGCAGCTGTGTGCTCCACTGGCTGCAGTGCGAGTCATTTTAGAAGTTTAGAAGCATCAGTATGAAAGCAAAACCAAATGTTCCATTCTGTCCCTGCACATATGATTTCCTCTCCATATGTGAGCATTAGAGTAGCAGCTGCATTTGAGTGGGCTATACTGTTTGCATGTTCTGTTTGGCTGTTTTTTTAAGACACTAGACCAACCAAAGGTTTTTGTGAAATGCTTGCATGTGTGATTTGAGTAAGATGAGCCATGACTAGAGCATATCAAATGCTTCTCCCACTACACGCTGCACTGTGTGCCTTAGTAAATCAGGCTTAACGAACAAAGTGAATGCATTCTTTCCTTTTTCCTCTGTCCTGGTCTATATGAATTTTGTCTACAGAGAAACATTTTGATATATATATATTTCTTAGTGAAATTGAAATGCGGCTGAAATGGCAAAATGTATTTGAGGGACTTGCTGTGCAATTGGTATATTTATGCTAAACCTTAGTAATGTCTCTCGCTTTGTTTAAAATTTGATTTACAATCCAAAGTTATTTTACATAAGTTACTTAATAACAACTACAGTGATATGAATATTAATTACTTATGATTTACATTCTGATTCACAGCTTTGAGCCAGTACTAGATAGTTTTCTGTTTGTATTGATATCAGTGATAAAAACATTAATGCAAAAAAGATTAAATTAACAAAGATAAATTGGTAAGGGCTAAGGAGTGGTACTGATCAGCAATGGTGAGTGTCTCTTGAAACCACAAACCCAGCAAAAGGGTGTTCATTGAATTGCAAATGTAATGAAGACCATTCTGCCTCATCTGAACCAACAGAAGTGATTTTGAGGAATTTTTTAAGACTAGTTGTGAGAGAGATGTATTGTAACTAATAGTGCATTGCACCTTGCTGAGTATGGGGCTGTGTAGTAACAGATTAATCAAAATGCACATATCTATATTTGAAAGTGCCCAGAATGGGAACATGCATTTTGGAATCCACCTTGTTGCAACTATTAGATGGTCCAAATAGCCGCATTTCCTTTTCCATCACTTGGAGGGCCAGGTATGAATGATCTGTTTAAATTTGATGATGCCAAGATGCTTCATAGTAGGAAGAAAAGGCCATGGAGGTGTAATATTCTTTAGTGTTCTGACAGAAAGCCCAAACATTCATGTGCATGACAATATGCTAAACACTGGGTGGACCAAGCATATCCTGATGGCAGTGGCCTCTTTCAACAACATAATGCACCCTGCCTCACTGCCCATATTGGAAGTTAATGATTTGACAAACACAATCTAAAGTTAAAAGCAGGGCCCTGGCCCCAACATCCCACAGATTCCAATCTGATTGGATGTCTGCTTGTCATTCTGCAAACAAAAAGGTTGTTCCGTGAAGGCCATAACTTGTAACTTATAGGACTTAAGAAATATGCTGGCAACGTTTGGGTTAGGGTACCAGAGGGTCTGTCAGAGGACTTGCTGAGTCTAAGCCTTGGCAAGTTGGAACACATGGAGGACAGGAAGTGGCTTCATCTAGAATTTGTGACCATTCAACCTTTACAGTTTCAGTACCACCTAATTTTCAGAATACAAAAGCATGAGATCTTATCTGTTTTAGTTAAGTGGTACAGCTAGTTGGTACAACAACAGCTAATCTGTCTCAAATAATGAAAATAAAAGCTCATAGATTGTGATTACTTTAGAAAATTACAAGAGGAATTTGTCTCTTTGTGGGTACTAATATTATAATGAGACCCCATCTGAGTGTTATGAGTGACTATAAAAGCTGCTTTTAAAATGACCCGAAGGTATTTCACAAAAAATCTCTATGTATCCGTACATAGCAACCATTATAAAGAGACACACTGTGTGTCTTTTTAAGGAATCGTTATTATGATCAGTACATTAATGCTTCAGTGGTTCAGTAATTCCAATGATACTCTGTTTTTGTGCAATTACTCCAAGCATGAAAGTGAGTGAAGAACATTTCCCAAGACATCGCTTTTCTCTAGAAGATTTTTTTAGTGATTATACATGCACAGCGTAACACATTTTATGGCAGCAGGTGTATTGTTATGTGAAAGTGCCTATAGTCACAGCACTCCAAATTTTTTGGATCCAAAGTGAATCTTCAAAGTACAAACAGTACGATACTTCCCTCAATCTGGGATGAACTCCCTGATGGAAATGAAATAAAGCAGTGACATTACATCAAAGACCTCTCAGTTATGCGGGCAAACCAAGGCATTTTAAGAAATGCATTCATTATTATGTTATGCTTTGGTTGGCTGGAAGCCCTCAACATGCCTACACTTGGATTTATGAGCAAAGATTTTTCTCCAGCATTGATTTGTTGGCAGTGATTTCTATGGGGTTCTGTGCTTGCTCTAATTGCACTTTTTTTTGAATGGCCCTCCACAAGCAGTGGTCTCACATAACTTAGCTGCTGCTCCTAGCCCTGTGGAAATCAGAGAGACAGTGGAAGAAAGAAAGAGCCGGAGAAAGAGCACTCTCTGCCATCAGTGTGAGGGTGATTTACATTTCACACAAGCCATCCAGAAGTGAATTATTCTACAAGGCGTGCTTTCAGAGGGGGCCGAAGAGCATTTCATAAGCGCGTCGATACCTCCAGTTCTTAAATCTCTATAAGGCAGGCTGTGGATCAAGGCTGGGTTTTCACTTCCCAAGCACTGGAAGATCTATATGTTAGACAAGCATTATATTTACTCTGCAGTGAGGATTAGATGCTCTCTCAACAGGGTGAGAGTTGGGGAATGGAGGGATTAAAGTACCCACTGTCTGCTTTAAACAACAAATAACATTTGTGGATCCAAAGAATCACGTGGTAGTTTATTGTGCTTTATCACTCTGGCATGCTGGACCACACAGCTCCTGCTGAGCATTCAGAAAATATCAATTACACAGCAAGTCTGGCTTTTACAGATCTGGTTGCTGGGGCTTGAATATCTGATAGGATGTTGAATATTAGTGAAAGGATGTTGAGGTGTTCAAATCCAGTCTCTAAGGGTACTATATAGGGGTGTGATTGTACATACCACATCCTGATATTTCTGAACTGCTGATTTTAATCATATCCACAGAAACATACAGACTTGTGAATTTAGATTTTAATTTTGATTTACATCCAAAGGATCAGAACGATCAGAATGGGGCGATGCAGTTCTGTTTCTGGGCAATATTCATGAATTTTTTGGGGCTGTACCCTTGGATGCTTAGGCCTAATGCCTATGTCCTTTTCACACATATGTATAACATTAGCATGTTTCCTAGACAGCATCTCCAGCCATTGCTTTAGTCCTGCATTCCCCAGCCTCTTAACACTCTTTTACTATCTGTAGTTGTTTATTTTTCTCTTATTTAAAATTCAATATCTTTGGTATGCCAGAGGAGAGTCAGACATGATGTAAGTGTGGGCTAAAGGGAGAATTTATTATGTCATTTTCCCTGTAATTTCATTAGGAGTAAATCTGTGAATATTCCTTTTGTGATGTTTTTATACCTTTGCCTTCATAGACATCAGAATCAGAATCAGAATCAGAATCGCTTTATTTGGCCAAGTATATGTGTGTGCATATACAGGGAATTTGTTT
>JBBKCR010000134.1:7628309-7664245 GCA_037577295.1 Ladigesia roloffi | reverse complement strand
TTTCCCAGTTGTCTCAGAAAGTACATCCTCTGCTGGGACTTTTTGAGGATGGTGGAGATGTTGGTCTCCCACTTCAGATCCTGGGATATCAGAATCAGAAAACTTTATTTATCCCGAAGGAAATTGTTTATGTGAAGCTGTGTCAACTGTGCCCAAGCTGTGCCCAAGAATGCGGAAATACTGTGTTTGGTCAAGGCAGCTAAAATGCTGCTCTTTTGTGTGATGTCTTTGTTTTTCCTTTTTTATGTCTGCAAAGCAAAAGGGTGTTTCTACTGTAGTGTAGAAGGATTTGCCTTGAACCTGAGCTATTCAGTCACAAAACCTGGCTATGAGTACCAACGGTGAATGTGCAATCATTTCAATAACTGCTACACTCCCACTCTTACAGCTGAACAGTGGGCAAAGGCCTCATGTTCAAAGCAAAGAGAACCAACCGCACTGTCTGCTGTGTTAATTTTACTGAATAAAATGAGAAGACAAGAGCACACTGGCCCAATAAAGGGCAATAAGCCCAAATGATGAGTTGGTGTGGGCGTGATTGTCGGGAGACTATGGAATCCGCATTTTGGCTCATTTGGCTTCACATATCTCTGTAGTTTCTTCTGGACATCAATGAGATCAGGAAGAACGACAAAGTAGACATCTGATCAGATATTTCTTCTGAGAAAAAGATCCCAGTAATCTCACAGCTGTCTCTGCTTGAATTTAATAGCCACAATTTGTTCTGATATAACAGTCTTTAACAGAACTAAATACGGTAATCTCAATTTGAACTCAACCAATTCTCATTCAATACTCGTCTTAATGATTTTGATGCTGTGAATAACTATTAGATTTTTTTTTACCTATTAACTCAATCATTTCTCAGCCGGGACTAAAAGAATTCTCAGTTTTGATATTGTGAATAAATATTAGATTTTTTTTTTCTAAGCCATATTTAATTCTCTTTCCTGTCTAATTGCATTTCTAATGAATTTTAGGATATTCACCGTTTGTTCACCAATGAGCCATCATTGAGCAATACAATTTTTCATTTTATTTGTCATTACTGGATCAGTCAACTTACTTTAAATAGCTAACTATGACCAAGCTACACTTACCTGCCTAGATAAAGTAACCAAACATTTTGAATCATTTGATTGACTGGTTGCTTTAAACCTTTTTATGGGGAGCCATCTATTGTTAACACCACATCAGCAAATTCCAAATATGGATGTCCTTCTATTCCAGATTGCAGAAATGCTGTTTGTCCCAGAGGAAGGGTGAAGGCCTACAGAGGCTCCAAAGATCACATGGACTAAGCATGGTCAGAGTAATTATAGCTCTAATTGGAGTGGCAGCATATTGTACTGACTAGATCAAGGGTCATCACCCTTTTTGCTGACTTCAGCTTTTCATACATAGTCTGTCATACACACTGTGAGCCTGCACATTAGCTGTCCTTTCACACAGAGCAGATGGAGGTGAAGAGGTAAACATGCAAGAACATGGAATATATTAATAGGATTCATCTAAGGCAACCTGTCTACCAAATGGAAGTCTTATTTTTCAAAGAAAAAAGATGTATCACTTGGTCTTTAATATCTATTTATTTCATCCAACATTTGCTTGCTTCCTTTTATACAGAGGAGGTTAGGCCCAGCAATGCTTTTCAAAGGCAAGGAGAGTTGGTAAGGTTACAGATAAGACTTTAACTGTCCAGGGCTTTTCAAATTTAACATGAAATATTAATTACAATAAGAGTCATTAACCGGTCATAGAGTATAGTTGAAAAGAACTTGGGTGGCCTAAATCCTCAGTGAGCACATTCATCTTTAATAACATTAATAGCTACAGTACATCACGGGTCAGATTTTAGAGCAGTGGACTAAAATGTTCATGACGCGTAACAAAAAACATTGTGTTGTATAGGATGAAAATTAACAGCACAGTTTGGTCTGGCGGTGCTGTCTTGTCTGTTCTTTCAGGGGCACTGAGCAGCGGAACAGAATTTATAGAGAAGCACTCTGTAACACAGCTTGCTTTCGCTAGGAGCTGAAAAAGGCCTGAGGGAGAGATAACTAGAACTGCTATCCGGGCATTGTAAAGTCATTCTTGCATTACATATAATTGAGAAACTCTTAACATGTCTGTTTCAAACTTTAAAACTCCATACATTTCGATCCTCACGCAAACTCTTTCAAGGTTTTAGCTAATTCATATTAATTTATCTCAGAAAGACCAGTTGCTATGGGAGATACTGGGCAGGTCTACAGAACTGAACTTTGTTTCTACGGTGCCTGAGGAGGGGCACAGGCAGCCATATGCTGGGAGCTGCTTGGCACAGGGCGCAGAGTGGATGGCTCGGGCCCACAGGCCTGTGTGGCTCTCACATCAGTAATCCCAGTGCTCTGGGAGAGGCCTACAGCTTTGATGTCTGTCTCATTCAAGCACTGCTCTCCAGGCAACTGCTTTGGAGCCACAGCAACTGAGGAGTTTGGTTTATTGTCTTGAGCATAACTGTACATGCAGGCAAGTAAATCATGCTTTTGGAAAATGGATTTGGTATTATGGGCAACAAACATTTATGTCAGTTTAACTGATTTACAGTAGGTGGGAAATATATTAAATCATGATTCCAATAAAAATATATAGGTTTTTTCTACCCTGAGGTTTAGAATCTAAAAATGTTAGGGCAGAAAAATTAGCCCCAGTGGTACCACATTAAAAATATTGTGAATTTTTTTTAGTTAATGTTTTATAAACCTGTGCATATTATGTTAAATTGCCCTGAATCATGTAGCTGGTGGATTTACTTCAAGTAACCATTTCCTCAATAGGCTCAGAAAATCTGTCATCCACACCGTAATGAAGAGCTAGACCTGATTTGAATGGTTACAGAGTTGCGATGTTGATTTTTTTACAGAGACAAGTTTGAGTACTGAATCTCAACATTAGAATCAGAGCTGTAGTTCTAAACTGACATCTGAACACTGAATATGCAATTTCTGCTTGCCTACATGTAGGGTAAGTGAAAAAAGTATCAAATTGATATTCTGCTTGAGCCGTATTATGTCATGGTTCATGTTTGACTTGCCATCACTTATCTATATATCTTTATCATACATAAAATGGCAGGTTGCTAATATAATTGATTTATCTGACTGTTTTGATCATGTTATAAAGAACGTTCAGGCTACAAAGACATTTTTTTCAAAAGCAAGGTGAGTGGGTAAGGTTACAGGAAAGGCTTTAACTTTGAATGTCCAGGGCTTTTACATGAAATATTAATCACAGTGAGAGTCATTAATCAGTCCTAAATCCTCTGTGAATGTATACATTTGATATTTTACTGAACTCTCACCCTTTGAATGTCTGGTCATGGCTCATGTTTGATCATGCTGATAGTTTGGTAGGTTGCTAATATAATTCCTATTCCTGACTTTTTTGATCACATCATAAAGAATTAGGTATAAAAAATCAGTAAGTGAAAGAACAGCTATAAAATTTGTGAACATGAGCCACAAATGCCAAAGGCACTGTTATCAAAGTAATTTGATGTCCATGTGTAGGCCTTAGAGAGGATGACATTTACTTAACTAATCCTCAGAGCTATTATACCCATGGGACTAATTACTAACAAACTGCTCCACAGAGAGATGACAATTCTCTTCACTGAGATTATCAAGACAACAATAAAAACACACAATCCCAAAAGCCTGAAAACAAGATGGAGGATTGCAGTGAGTTCACTTTAAGATACTGTCAGGGTGCTTGAAGCAAAAAAGGTTTCTCAGGTGGCTTAGTTTCCAACTGAGCGTGAAATAAAAAATAAAAAAACACCTCAGATCCTCAGTTACCTGACTCAAATGTCCATGAAATGAAAATGAGAAAATCACCAATGGGAAATGTGCACTGAAGCATCAGATCACTTTAAGAAGGTAAAAAAAAAAACACAGACACTGTTCTGCATCTCCTGGCCAATGACCTTTAAAGTAAACGGAGTTGCAGAGGTTAAGAGTCTGCCATAACCACACCTAAACCTCTTTTGGCACAGCTCAAATGCCAGAAGTCTTTAGGGTTTAAACAAGATGAAGTTGGAGTTAAACCTGAAAGCATGCTCATTAATATTAAACTGACCTATTGTTTTGCCACTGTGACTCATGCTGGCGAGCTAGGCCCTGATTTCACCACAAAGGATCAGTATAAATTACTGTTAGCGCTTGTTGCCTTGTTAGGGAAATGGTGTTTGCATGTCTGCAGTGGATAGGGAGGAGGGGAATAATCTGCATAAGCCATTATTTATATTCAAGCTTTGTCCTTTATGAAGCTGCTTGGCTTTTGCCCTAAGCTCTTTCTGAATATACTACTCCTACTATTTATTAATATCAGTGATAGCATCAACAACACAAAACATGCATATTCGGAGCATGAGATCTCCCCACAAATGAATCTGGGAGGACTAGTGAGAATGATCTTTTGCAGGGACTGTCTCGACGCTTCTGTTTAAGGTCTCCAGGCTGCCTTTTGCTAATAGTCTCCATCTCTACGCTCCACTGGAGGTGGTGTGGACTGTGGGGAGGAGTGACCAGTGCCTTCAGAGCTGGGATCAGCTCTCACAGCCAGCGTGCAACTGCTGCCAAGCCTGGGTAATGTTTTGGTCAGGCTGCATGTGGAGCCCTGATGGCTTTTTCTCTTCACCTCTGTGGACAAGCTAATGAGAGCCTGCGCTTAAAGATAAACTCACACACAAATAAAAGTCTGGAGAAACGTTCAGAGCTCGAAGCAGCATGACTTTACATAGAGCATGTCTAATGATGAGGGGATTTTACTTCATTTGCAGCCTGCAGGTAGTCTTTGCTGATGACATTGCTAAACTCGCTCTACCATCGCTCACATTTACTTTTACTCTTCATCTGAATCCTTAATACAATCGCATTCTCAAATGAGCTTCAGAACAAGCTTGGCAATGGAAATAGCAGTGGCAGAAGGACTCGTTGTCATAACAACCTGTTCTCTACACAGCAGCTCGACCTCTCCATTCAAAGTATGCGCAACGTCACGGTGTCCAAGGGGTTCTGTGCCTACGTGCTGCGAGGGTGTGAACGGGTTCATGACAGGACGGAGAACATAAATAAAAGCAGCTGAGACGAGTGTCTGAGAATAGAAAGTGGGAAGGCACAATGAAAGGAATTGTCTGCGTGGGGGAAAAAATTTGCCACGATGTGTTTGTCACAAGTTAGCTTCTTTAGTTTAGGGCTGGAGCTACTGTCGTTCTGGGTAACTGCATTTCTAAATCACTGAATGGCTTGCGTCATAAGAGAAAGGTAAGTTTCCACAGATTGCATTTCCGTCAGCACCAGCCATGCTGGAGCCTATTCGAACAGTAATACTGCAAAAGCTGGAGAAACACCTTTGGCAGGTCACCAATAGGTTGCAGGGTGGACAAATGGACAAGCACATTCACAGACACAGTCACACCGAGGGGCAGTTTTACATCTTCAGTTCACCTGAGATGCATTAGAGAAAACCAGAGCCCCCACAAAAACCCACTGAGACACAGGGAGAACATGAAAACTCCACAAAGAAAGGACCCTTGGTCATCCCAGCCAGATATCAAACCCTTGCTGTGAAGCAACAGTGCTTAGATCCCATTTATTTATTAATCCGATAACATCACATTCATTGTATGAACCTGGACATGAAAACAATGTGAGTCCCTTTATCCTCACCACTTTCAGATGAGAGCAACAATTGCTACAAGTTCCAACTAATTACATACTGTATTATTTATACATCATATATGTACTCAAAGGTTCTAGCTCCTCCGTGATTGCATCTTCCTGCTGCCAGTGTGCTTCAAAGCAGAGATATGGAAGAAAACACTCCAACTCCAGATTAATTTTGCAGTTTTCCTTTTCTGTTCTATTGACATCAGTGGTGTGTTTTACTCGTAAATGGTTCTTGGGACTTCCTGTACATCTGTGATAAATAAATTCATCATTGTATTTGCTGGAAACACCTTTTATTAGGAGAGATATTAATGGACCTTGCCATTTAAAAGCTGTATTTAAATGAGAAGACAGAATCAAAGCAACAAGGCAAAAGCATTTGGGCTCCAGCTTACCTTACTAAGGAGGATCAAACAAGGAAAATGCATTAAAAGCAATAATAAAGTTAGTGGCATTATTAATTTAACACATTAATGCCATCACACTGTAAAAAGAGGGAAGTGCTTTGGATGTTTTCAATGGCTATTATAGTCTTCTTGTGTTTGTAAACCCCATTAGAGTTATAGCTGCATAAAATCTAACACTATCGTGTACGTGGAGTGCATTTAATGCAGGACATCATCAAAAAGACATGCTTATGTGGTCTATGATACTGAATGAGTTACTGATGTTTATAAAAATGGGCAAATGGACAACCACAAAGATTGATAGTCAGTAGGAGACAGTCTGTTCTGTGAAGACATTTCCAAAACTTTTCTCAGTGCCCTCAAATGGAATCTAGCTCTTTATTAAATAAAATATTTTTTTTTTAAGTGTGGTTGTAGGTAAATATAGGTGTAGGTGATGACTGAACAAAATTAAATGTAAATGAATACTGTGGGGAGCCTTTTAGATAACACCCACTGCTTTCTCAAACCACATCGAGAGCAGGAGTAGGGATCTGTTTCTGTAAAAATTACTAATAAAATGTCATAATTAGAGCATAACCGTAATTTTAGGGCTGATTCTACTCTCAGATGGAGATGTATATCATTAACAAATGAATAAGAAAAAGGAATCTAACAAGACTAAAGAAATGAACAGAACACTGAACTAACATGAAAGGAGAAACAAAATGAAACAAGCTAAATCATAAAGGGACTGGGGTGTAAAATACATAAACACACGGAGGTCGATTTCACAAAGCAAGAAGCGCAAGGCATATTTTCAAACACAGAGCCAATAAACACAGCGAAACACCAATCCAGAATCACAGAGCAAAGATAAAAGCACAAGGAGAATGTAAACAACAGCGACGAAGGGAGGTTGTTAAAATTTTGTTTATTTTTTATACCACAATTAGTAAATCATGCTGATTTACACTGCACATCAGTAAGTCTGCACCATGCTTTAATGAAGACCTGGATGCAGTTTGCAATTGATGATACAGAAACAATTCGGGTAACTTGAAGCTCGTTAGTTATATCAGCCTTTTTTCCTCAGCAACAAACACAACTTGGACACTAAAGACGTCTTGTCTGCTACAACTACTACATATGGGGTAAGTGGAAAAGTAAGGAAATAAGGAAATAAAAGTAAGGATTTTTCAGCCAGCCAATGGTTGGAGGTTTATTAGAATGTAGGTTAATTGGTTTAGTTAAGTCGTTTCATTACTGATT
Organism: Ladigesia roloffi; assembly: GCA_037577295.1. Taxonomy (NCBI): domain Eukaryota; kingdom Metazoa; phylum Chordata; class Actinopteri; order Characiformes; family Alestidae; genus Ladigesia; species Ladigesia roloffi. Next base: position 7,656,876 of record JBBKCR010000134.1, on the reverse strand, counting down.
ACTTATATTTGTACCCAATGCAATACTACAGATGCAAACCGTGGACAGCAAACATTTTATTTCTGATAGATTAAGCGGGAACAATACAGTAAAAGTAGTTTTTTTACCAGATTCTTGCTTCAGTGTTCTACTTTTGGCCTGAATTTTGCAGGACAGGACCTGAGCCACACAGAGGAGAGGCAGCCATGCTGTTGTTTAGGGTGTAGCTGTGCTAGACCTGCACACAGAACACTCTTTCAGAGGTATCTGCTCAGGCTCAGGCTACAGTACGCGTGCATCATGCCGGCCATTGAGCTGTTTCGTGCACTTTTGCCTCACAGGCTATGCCTCCTTTGCCTCTGATGAGAGCTGGTGCTCAGAGGAGAGACCCAACACAAGCTCCTGTAAGCCTGCTGGATGAAACAGATCCACTCACTACTGTAACCACTCCTCCCACACATACCCCTGTTCAGCAGGGATGCAGCAGGTCTCAAGTTTGCCTCTTCCCTCTCTCTCTCAGCCTCTCCAATTACCTTAATCCTTCTAGGTGTCTAGGGTGCACATGCCATGAAACCGTATTCCCTAAAGATTTGTTGTCGATGCTCTCAAACCATCTCACAAAACATTCCACACACAAACTGTTTGAAAAACCAAAGATTCTTCAGAGAACCAAGAGGATCCTCCAAAAGGAATCACACCAAAGGGCCCTTTGTGGTGCCTTTATTTTTTATAATGTCTAGCAGGACAGCTCTGCTCTTTTAAAATAACAATCTTTTTATGTTTTATTGCTGCACATATGGTTTCCACTTTTATTCCTTGCTCTCCTTTCTGTTTCTAGGAGGTGATGTCCATGCCACCATGTTGTCCCTTCTGCCTATCATTTAGAATAGTTTGCATGTGATGTAAGGCATGGTAAATGTATTTCTGCAGAGCCGGGGCCTGCAGGAGCCAGAACAATTGAGTTGTTATGACGCTGGCTCTCCGGGGAGCAGGGGACATGTTGGTCACTTCAAACCTTCCCGGATTTGGTCTTCGGCGAGGGAGAATTAGAAAGCTTTAGGAAGTGCGTTTCATTTGCTGCAGCTGGCATTCGCACTTTACAGTACGTTAATTATGCGAGAGGCGCCAGCCGAAAGTGAGTGGCAGCACTTTTAGCCTGCTGCTTATGTCATCAGAAACACTTTTTTACAGCCTGGCCAGGTTTATTTTGACACTTCAGTCAAGAGCACAGACAGCCACGGGGCACAGCGCGCTAATTATCTTTATCTAACTTTAGCTCGCCGATAACTGAAAGGTATTGTGATTGCCTCTGTGTGCTTTGAATTCATTTGTTTATCAGACAAAACCTTTTATATCCTTATGAACCGCTGCTGCCAGCACATATAAATGGAAGCTGGACCAGGCACCTCTTTCCCTGTGGCACATTTCAAAGTGACCTTGCAGAAGCCATATCAATTCAGTGGAAGTGGTCAACAATATCGTCATGCTTTTTAGCCCACAAGAGGACTGGTTCAGGAATAAAATGGAGTGGGAAGCTGACTAGTGTGTCTATCTGATCATTCCAAGATAGTTTATAGTATTTTCGGAAAGAAAACGGAGAGATATGATGAGGTTATTTAGGTGCTCAAGTACCAGTCAAGGACGTAGCCTTGGTAGGTTTGGACTGATGGGCTTATAAGATTAACTGTAATGTCTGGCAGTATTGCTATTAATAAAACGAATGAATATTTACACAGCTTTCACACTTATGCATATGCCTTCGTAAACAAGCTGCACAGTAGACTTTGAATTCTTGGTTCAAAATATTCTGACCCTGAAAACAAATGGATTTCAATGCTCAGCTGTTCCTGGGAAATGTCTTATTTTCATAAGTAATCTTGTTTCTATAAATAATACATAGAATAGAAGATGGGCACTTTGCTGTGTGCTGTCATTGATGAGCTCATCTTGCCACAGTGTTGTGTTCAAATGCACCACAAACGTCGTATGTGGCAGAGTGCTGTAACAAGGCAAAAATGTAAATGTCAGACAATTCATTATTCATCAGATTAAAAGCATGAAGTGAGTTTTAGGGAGGATTATGCTCATTCAAAGACTACATTAAACACAGCACACATACCCTGTACTACAACAAATTCAGACATTCATTTAGCTCTGGAGGATGCAAGATTATTTCACCCTAATTCCAAATAATTCAAAACTGTGTCCTAAAGTCGAGACCTTTGTCATTATATCATTTAAAAACAATATTTACAAATAATTTTATAATTAAGAAACACGATTGCCTGAATTACATACACAATATACCACTGTAGTCTTTCTATAAGAAAATCTGAATTGTACAATTGATGTGAATGATATATTGTCAAAAAACTATGCACGGTGGAGCCCATGAGAAACATATTTACTCAGTGTGAAATATTTAAATCTAAATGTGTTCTAAGGACAGGAATGATACCAAACTGGGAGTCTGTAAATTGTGGAGCAAAACATAAGCTATAGTCAGTCACTGAAAACTGTGAACCCACAAAATGAACCACCAATCTCAAACAAAATGAGCAGTGAGGCAAGTAAACTACCCTCAAAGTGTAAACTATATCATCTCAACCGTTAGAAAGCACAACTACACTACATTGACAAAAATATTGGGATGCCTTACCATTGCTACCAAACAAGATTTTGGCGTGTCTCTGTGGAAGTTTTTACGCATTCAGTCTTTACAGCATTTAAGATGGGCTGTAGACTGTCTCCTTGCATTGGGTGGTGGTGGCCTAGACTGTAGGATACTTACCTCTGAACCAAGAGATCATGGGTTAGAATCCTACCGCCAGCATAGCACCACTCAGTTTCCTGAGCAAGACCCATAACCTCAAGTTGCTCCAGAAAGACTGGCCCAGTAGTTAGGGAATGGAAGTTACTTTGGATAAAAGTGTCCACTAAATGCTGTAAATGTAAATTCATGAGGTAAAGCCCAAGAAGGTCGGATTTGCAATCTCTAATCCTGCTCCTCCTGATAGGGTTTAGGTCAGGGTTTTGTGTGGGACAGTCAAGTCTTCAACATAAAACTCATCCAGCCATGTCTTTATTACGCTTTCTTTGTGCACTGGGACAAAGTCCGGCTGGTCTCCACAAAGTTGGAAGCATGCCATCCTTCAAAATGTCTTCATATGCTGAAACTTTAAGATTGTCCTTCACTGGAAGCAAGGGGCCTCGCACACACCCTGAAAAATAGATGTGTCCCAATAATTTTGTCCATATATTTTATGTATGCATGTATAAAGTCACGCTACGTGCGTCAGTGCATGGCTTCTACAGAAGCCTCCAAATTACCTGACATAGTCGCGGACTATTTAAGTAATTACTCTAAGACTGACCACACAATGCTTCTGTGCGCCTGTTTTATCACTGAAACAGTGTCAGTCTACGTTAATTCAATTTGGCACATGTAAGCAAGAACAAAGGCAAGAACGAGACCTGCAGGTTTTAATGCAATTTTCCAGCTCATCTACCCAGCACTCTGCGCTGTGGCCCTGTGTTAGCAGCTGTGGGAGTTGGGAGGTGGGGAGGTGGGGAGGAGCGGGATGGGTGCCTTTTCCTCTGCTGACTCAGAACATGGCAGCTCTCTCGTTCTCTCTCTCTCTCTCTCTCTCACACACACACATACCCTACCCGGCTTTACCAGCCCCACCCTAAACCTCCCCTTGGCCTGCATTAGCTTTCTGATGAACCTGTGCCATAATTTCACTATCCTGCTTCTCCTGGATGTTTACTAGTGGAGTACGGCCATGTCACGCTCATCCAGGAATTTTAAACATTTGTCAAGAATTAGTGTAGGTTTCACACTTGCACTTTTGCAACTTGATTTCTGTGAACACATTCTCCCCTCCCACAAATGAAGCCAATCAGTCAAGACATTTGGGTTCTAAAGCTTTGTTAATTTTGTACTTGATTTAAAGGGCTTTCACTGTATGATATATAGTAACTCATAAAACTGTGACTGGAATATTGTGCTAACTTGAATAAATGGGATGGGACTAATGGGAAGATGGATTCAATTAATGTTTTAGGATAGTAGTGTGAGTTGCCCAGCAGCAAACTGTAACTAATAGACAAAGGAATTCAGTACAGAGCATCAATGCATAAAAAACAAGAAAGACACACAGCTTTGTGATAATGGTTTACAATAATGCACAGCATTATTAATATGTTTATATGGCATAATAATTAAAATATATGTTGGTACACCACAGACATAATTATCTGTCAGACATTACTTTGTGTCTGTGTAAAGATGCATTACAGAGAGGGCCACAGTTCAAGGTCTGACTGAAATCCACTGGTTAGGCTGTTGGGAACGTTCTCCCTCACAAACGTTGGTCATTAAAAATCCAAACCAGTTTACGTGTTTTTAATCAAAGCAGGATTTTTGTACTTACAGCATAAAATAACCAAAACACACTGACCTTAAATGTACAACAAAGGTTGCTGACCAGATCACCTACATAAGGTTTTCCAGATACAGAAACAATACACAATAGAAAATGATGGAAGCCTCCTACAAAGATCCATGCATGAACTTTCAATAGGCTCTGGGCACAAAGCCTACATGTAGGAAGCCAAGCATATTTTAACCAGGCTCTTAGGCACAAGGGGGATTAGTTAGAAATCAAAATCAATTCAGTTTCATAAATCATGCCTTCACATGAATATTGGCAAGCCAATATCGGCAAGCAGATAAAAAAAAACAAAAAAAAAACATATGATGCGCTATTGTGGCTATAATATTTTAGGATTTTTTTTTTCCCCAAGCAAATTTGAAGTGTTTAATTATATGCTGCATTACAAAGGCTCTTTGCAGTGTAAAGGCATGGGGTAGAGAAAATGTCACATTAAAAAGAGGAAGTATAATCAAGTTTCCTTCTGGCCCTGGTTCATTTTGTTTCACTGAATTTGAATAAACAATTTTCTGTGAAATGAATAATTCAAGGCAGATCAACCTCAGAGGGTGTTCCATATAAAAACGTGGAATTAGAACTTAGGCCTAGAGAAAAGGCGGCACAAAGGACGACTTGGCGTTCAATGTAGGGGTTCAGATTTCTGTCACTGAAACGAGATGTATTAAGAAAGTTCAATCCTATTCTAATCTCATAACCTTGTTACGAAGAACAGGCCCTTCATTATGCAAACTGTTTGATCGCTCCTTTTTGGAGCCTGACCCTCCAATTACAATTATGTGTCCCTGACATTCATTACGAAATCGAATAATGAGGTGAGAAATGTTCTTTAACAAAAATGAGCTGGTGGGTCACTCAGAGTAGGCCCAGAATAAATTCTCTGAATTTGGTTACCAGGCCCAAATAAAAGTGAAACAGATGTCCTGAGTTCTGTGCAGCACGTGATAGAGAGAATTTTACCTCTAAGATTTCTAAGATTCCTATCACTTTCAAGCAATCCTCTTTAATCTCCCTTGAGGTAATGAGTGTATGTGTGCTGGCTTGTTTTGAACATGGCGTCAAAACGCCTTTCCCTCACTCTCGCTCCCCCCCAGCAGCCATGTCAGGATAAAGAGAGAGGCTGATCAGAGAGCTCAGGCATTGAAAAGTTTGAGCTCACATTAACATAAGAGCCCACAAGGTAAACTGAATCTTGGCTTTAGCTTTGGAATTCCACAGCGTTTTTTTACCATCTTCTCCCTCTCCTTCTCCTCCTCACAGTGTTTACATTGAAGCTGCTCTTAAACGACTCTTTGAGCTCTCTGAGCCTGTTCTTGGCAGATGCACTTCTTCCATCAAGGCGAAAATATAATTCACTCTACACTGGCGTCTTTGAGATGCCAGCCAAAAGATGCAACAAAAACGCTCTCCTGTTTACTCTTCTATTGAATGTCCTCTTTTAAAAACCGCATTTCCATTTCCGGGGCCGAGGAAAGATGGCTCCAGCAGAAACATAAACCTCTGGTGTAGTGTGTGATCTATTTCATTTAAATATTTGTGTGTGGACGGGTGAGGGCCCATTTCCTTCAAGCATGGGGAATACTGTATGAATAGCAAATGAGGGCTGAGCGGAAAGGGAAGGAGGCGGAGATTCAGGGACTGGATGTTGGAGGTTGAAATGGAATCAATCACGCAGAGAAAGCCGTGGCAGTGAGGACATTGGGCCTGTCAGAATCTTCCGCCCTCCCCGCCGTGTGATCTATCCGCGATGACGGCGGCTGCGGAGCACGGACGAGGCCGGCGAATTGGACGGAGGGTGAATGGAAACGTTGAGAGCTGTCCTGCCACACGGCCGGTTTGGGAAATAAGATTGTTTTTTTCCCCCCCTCCTTTTTCAAGATGAAATCATTTGACATGGCATATTCCTGAGGGCACAGAATGGATGTCTAGGGACTGAAGGTTATGAGTTATATGGATAAGAGAACAGCACAGTGAGCGCCCTTTTTTGTTGTAATGTGCAGTAGAGGTGAAGAGGCCCAGGCTAAGGTCCAGGGCCTGAGTTATAACAGTTAGGGCCCAACAGCAGGGTCCAGTCGAGATGAAAGTTCGAATCGGTTTTTAAAAATTCCCATAACTCATGACTTCAACAATATAACAGTAAAAACGTTAAAACTGAATCAGTTTTAGATAAATACTACTATACGTGATGAATAATACTATATGACTGACAGCTGGTACTCGTTATCTTGAATAAAACAGCAAAATAAAGTCTGAAATAATATAATTGTCCCAGAAATGTGGACCATCTCAGAATTCATAGCATTTATTTTGGTTTCCTTTATTCTTCTTCTTTTTTTCAAAAATTGCATTAAACTCAGGATCAAATTTTGAATGAATCTGTTTTTATGCTTTTTTTATTATACAATAATAGTATTTTGTGGACATTTGCCTGCATTGCTATAATAAAGATAGGAATCTAAATATTAGCATATTGTATCAACCAATGCCACACACAAGAGTAAAAAGTCAAACACTCAATTTTCTTGCAGTGCTGAAGATTTTTTGCCATTCATTTATAACCAGGTGTGGGGCTTTCTCTTAAAGATAGACACCACCTTAACCGAAAACCCTTTAAAATATCAGACGACACTCCATAAACAAAGTGCTTAATCTAAAACATGTAGCAGCCCATCTATCCACTCAGCACAAAGCCTTCCTTTGACAATACTGCTGCCATTATGTTTATTTTTTTTCTTTGTTTTTTCCCTGCCATCATTGCTCTTGTTAGTTTCTACCGACAGGACCTACTTCATCTGTGCCCTGGACCCACTTCAACCCCCCTACAGCCATCCCCAGGTTCCATCCTCCAGCAGAGGCATTAGTCAGCCAGCGCACCCCCTCCAACAACTGCAGCTGTTCCACTGCCTCCATGCTTCCCCAGGAGACTTCAGCCCACATTCCTGCCCAGCCAAGCTCACACTATTGCGTCCACAGGCACTACGTATGCTCACACAAAGTAACAAACCATTACTGAACGAAGTCTTTACTGTTCGTCATACCTCTCCAAATAGTTAAACTGAGAGTGAACAGGAACCCTAGGCAGTAGTAAATGTATTTAGATTAGATCTTGCCAAAATAATAAGACTTCTTGAGTATTTGTTCATTATATCAGTATTTGTTGCCTTCTTTAGTTTGACCTCAGTGCTAAAAGTGTCATTTACAGTGGTGTGATTTCTTCTGTTTTAGCATATTTGTCAAACGAAATTATTCTTGGCCTATATGCAAAATGGAATATGAGACAAAGTGGACACAATAAGAAATAAAACACCTTATTCAAAAGACAATTTGGTATCATATCAAAGGAGAACATTTTGGCAACCCCAGTTTCATTCATGTGAGAAAAGTAATTTTCAACTAAAAAGGGCATTTGGCATGCACCCTTATCCAGAGCGACTTCCAAACATTAGTTACAGGGACAGTCCACCTGGAACAACTGAGAAGTAAAGTACGTTACTCAAGGACACAGTGGTAGAATGTGAGGTAAAACCTGCCACGTTGTGGTCAATGGTATCACAGCCAGGTGTTTTACTCTTAGTTGTATTTGTTGGTTTCTAGCAACAACTACAAATAACACTTTTAAATTGGGAAGGAATTGTGGCCCGTTCTTCCATGCAAATTTGCAGCAATTCAGCCACACTGTGTGCAAGCGCATGTCTAGTGTGGGCACTGGGTGGGCAATAGCCCCCCATGGACAAGCTCTGCCCACCCTGAGGTATGCCCTGTCCATCCAAAGTTTTTCTTTTCTGCCACCCCTAATGACTTAACTGTCCTCCCACACACCTGTTCACACGTCTGACTGGGTGGTGTTCATGCTCAAACTGTTCAAACAATGTCCCGCCACTGAATATCAATGGAGCTTAAGAAAGGCTCTGATGAGTCAAATACTACACCTTTGTTTAGTTTTTTATGAGCCATAAAGAGGTGGACATGCTTTTGCACTTTGGTCTGTAAACTTGCTGCAATTGCTGTTGCCTGTTGGTGAGAGAGTTGCCCCTATGGTCTGAAGGTCATGGGTTCAAATACCAGGACTGCCAGGAACATGACTTAGGTTCCCTTGAGCAACATACCATCCCCACACACTGCTCCCCGGGTGCTATGCTGCTGGCTACCCACTGCTTAATTTAAGTGAATGGCTGCTGAAATGCAGAGATCATGTCTCACTGTTCACACTGTATACTGTGCTGTGGTGTGGAACTCATTGAAAGCATGTTACATTTGACATGTAGGTCAGTTACTCATTCAAATGCATGTCAGGTACACAAAGTCATTGTGAATAAGAAATCAAAGCGCATTTTCCTCCCTTGCGGTGATGCAAAGATTTCTTTTTATGAGCTCTTTACATGTGTGTGTTGGATGGGGGGCAGGGGGTATGACGGTATTGTTTTTCCATGGAAGCCAATTTACAGGGATGTCATCAAAACACAAAAAGGTCACAATTCTAATCACAGAAAAACAACAACTTTAATTTAAAATAATTTATGTTAAATTATACTTGAAATAATAAGGTATACTACATTAAAAGACATAAAAAGATACATTTATGATTTCAGACTCAAACTCAACAAACAGCTTCTGTATGAAGCGTGAGTGCACTGTGAAATACCACGAGCCAGTTGTTTTGCTCAGGGTTACTAAGCACTTTTGAAGGATAATGGAAATGTACAGCACCATCTGTAGCGGGTCATTTTTGTGAGTGCTAAGCATAGTATCGGTCTTATTTTTATGGTCTTCATCATTAGACAAACATGAAGTGGCCTGCATAAGCCATGGCATGATGTGTTTTGCACCATGCATTTGTAGATCCATTAAAAATCTCATAGGTGGCAACATTATAGACTACATAATTTTCTTATGGGAATACAGTGAGTTAAATATCTTGTTTAGATTTTACATTAAAGTGAAAGTGTTACAGATCAAATACATTCATTTCACAGTTTTTTTCACAACGTGGTGTAACGGGTTGGTCAGTGGCCATTTTTGGTCTCTGCTTTTGGTTTTTCTCTGTTCTTGTTTATCTGTTGAGACTCTTATGTTGACACTCGGGTTGACTTTTTCTGTGTCACATGGGTTTTGGGAGCTCGTGTCATGTAGGTTGTTTCTGTGTCATTAGCTTCACCTGTTCCTTGTTTAGGTCCCATTAGGTTCTGTATAAAAGTTTGGTTTTGTGAGCTCTCCCTTATCTGTCCACCGCCTCACTCCCTTGTGTGTCCTGTGTCTGTGTTTCAAGGTTTCCTGTATTTCTGACGGCCCACGAGCCAGGTTTGTGTTCCTTTTGGTTTGTTTAAATAAAGTACCCTGAAAGGAGTCCCGGTTGTCCCGATCCCTCTTTAGAGATAATTCACGGGTGGGAGCTTGCGCCACCCCCTGTGACAGGTGTGAAATCCAACATAATATGTTCCAAATCCAGTGGCGCTGCCAGAAATCTTGGGCCCCATAAAAGATTTTAATTTTGGGGCACCCCTTTATTAATATAATATTACTAGCCCCTAACAGGGCCCCATGTCAGTGCTGGGCCCCTAGAATCGTTCTAACCTTTCAACCCCTGGCGGCGCCCCTGCCCAGATCTGACCTCTTTCAGTGCATACTGAGCCCTGTTTGGTTGCTGGATAGATTAAGCTTTTATAGGACTATAAATGCAAGAATTGGACAGAAGTGATGATGGAGAGAAAGTCAGACTTGGTATGTTATCCAAAGGGCTTTGTTTGATATCCACAGAAAAGGTCTGTGTCTACATATTTGATGGATAACTTTTAAAACTTTTCAAATGTCAAATTTTTTAACCTTTGACGAGGACTTGTAGTTTTTAAATTTGGAATACTCTTAAAGAACACCCGAGCTTTAAATCCGGCAAGGGTGGTTTATATTGACATTATTTTGAGACTGTTCTGTGAAGCTTGTGTGATGATGTGTAAAGTGTCTCTCTGTGATTCGTTTTGTCTCAGTGATTCAGTGAAGAGAGGAACTCCTTAAATCACTCCACTATGAAACAAAGTCAAAGCCTCTTGGGGGATAGTAAGGGACTCTTATATATCAGATGGCATCATCTAATCACGCTTGGCACTGCTTGCCTCTCTAAAGCAATACAGTACATTAGCCCTACCACAGGCTATCGGCTTTGTCTTGCACTAAACCCTCCAAGCAGATGTGGCATGCTCCCAAATCAATTAAGTCCTCAATTAGACCCTATAAATGGACTTTGCTCTATTTGGATCACTGAAGGCAAAGTAAATTCAGTCTCACACCTTAGCTCTTTAGAAAAACGAGTGCAGCATTATACGTACAAGAAGGACTGCTGTAACCCCTAAAGAGAGACTTTTGGTATTAAGTGGCTACTGAAATAGGTTTGTAGCAAATATTGCAAACAGTGCTGCTAAAAGTATTGATGGGCCAATTAGGAAGCACACGAGAGCCTGGGATCTAAGCACACAACAGCCTTTTATCAGCTGTCTTAATGTAAGTGGAAATATCTATATTCTAGACATAGAAGCTGCACTACATGAACAAAGCACCACATTGTGATTTCAGTCCATATGGACATACAGACACACCCTGCATAACAAAATGGGAGGCTATTGGATTACTGCCCATGGCACAGTAGTGTCGTATAGGTGAAGGGACTGTTCCACACACGACACACCGAAAGATACAGTTTCTGATTCATTCACATTGCATTTCATCCATGGTAATCATTTTTCTAATGGATCCTTCACAAGCTATATGATATAACACAAGCTAACATGGCATATGTATTATGTTATCTATACAATACATGGTCTAATTGAAATATTCAAGTTAAAGGAGTAATTCAGCCATACAGGCTGATGTTAACAATGAATGGAAACCAGTAGTTACCAGTTACAGGTAAATGATGGTAATCACTGCCTATGGGCTTTCAGATTTTTAGCAGCATTGCCATTTTTGACTACTGACCTCTGAATATTATTTAATTGTACCTTTCCTGCAAATGCAAGTAGATAGAGGAGTACATCTTGAAAACTGCAGGAAATAAGCAAACATCTTTTTTATATACATATTAAGTCATTTTCTTTTTGGTTTGTTTGATATATATTTCTAGTCTTACCACCGCTTGAAGCACATTAGTGAAACTATGTGAATAATGTGAATAATAAGATTTGCTTCCATAATTTTGAAAAACAAAAGTATGTCATCCTAATACCTAAATAACAGTGGTCAGAAAACCAACAGAAAGCAATGAGATGTTTTTGTATTGGTCAACAGCACATGGCACTCCTCTGCAATATCAGTACAGTGAATACCGATGTTACATATTTTTTAATTTACATATAAAAGGGAAAATCTCAACAATGAGTGAGAGCTGCTGTAACCAGAAGTTTGAGATTATAATTTATTGTGCAGCCCTATACACCTAAAATCCTCAGCCACCATTTTACCCCAATACATAATTTTACCCCAAGACATTAGGTCTGTCAAAGTAAAAGGCAGGATTGTCAAACCTGCTGGAAGAGCAATTCAACAGTACCACTAGATGGCACTTTCCCCACTTCACACAATACCTCTCGCGGACTCCTCTCCTTCATTTTATCTGGAAGATCACTGGACGCATCATACAGCTATTACCACTGTAGCTTCTGTCTGGAAGAGACTGCTCCCGAGACAGAAACGCTGTAATACATTCTGCACTCTGATCAATACCCATGCAACCAAACAGAAAATAGCACACAGAGGCTATTACTGAACCAGTCAGCTCCAATCTGTGTCTGAGCCCAACACTCTTTCAAGAGAACATTAAAAAAGGAGCATGGGACATAAATAAATAATGGCCCAAGACCATCACATGGTTACATAACAGCAATAAAACTTTGTTTGATAACTACATTTCTAATCTGAGGCTGGATGTTTGCATGTTTAGTCAGTATTGGCCGACCTTACGGCTATTTAGCCTACATACTCAAGTGATACTTCCTATTTCTTTCCACTTTAGCTTGCCTCAGTTTTAGACCGCAGGCTAAATTGTTGTGTATGTGTGCCAAAGGAGTTACCTGCCACTTTAGGGATTACAAGAGATTATGGTGTGAACGGTTTAAGTCTGTCTAATTTGCCTCGTACTGTTTGTACTCAAGTCCCAGCATGCAGATGGCGTATTCTAGTTTATTCGTACTGACAGGGAGCGTACAATTTTATTACTAAAATATGGCAAGCCTGTCTGCACCTCGTCTTGCCACACCGAAGAACCTCTCACACGAAGGTTAGCATCTGAAATCTAGAGCGGCTCAATGGCAGATGGCGAGACATCCCTCTTTAGAGGTGAATGCCCTCAGGTCTAAGCCTTTGTTGTGCTGTAGTCCTTGTCAGCTTACGAACCTAAAGACAAGGTGTTCACTGGCAGCCTTTGACCCAGTGTCTTCAAGAACATATTTTTCATTCAATTTGCATATTAGATTCTATGTTCCCAGTTTTGATGCTGGAAGTTTACAGAAAACCTTTACAACGAAAAAAACGAGCTCCCCTTGCTTATATGCACTCAAACATGGCCAGAGCCATTTAACATCATGCAAATGAGACCGAGTTTTCCCCACTAGCTGTCATTCACTAATATGAACATTCCTGAGTGAAGTAATCCTTTAAAAACATAAATATCTTATTTTCCCTTCACTGCAAGAGCACAGAAAGATAGTGTAGCGGGAGCTGGAATGAAAGAGCTTGACCCAGAAAATAAAGGATGAGAAAAGAGACGCAGCTGAAGGGCTCATGGTCTTTGGGAGGGTCCTTGTGTTCATGTCAGCCAATGACAGAGGTCAAAGCTGTTTCGCCGTGACAAATACATGACAGCTGTCTCTCAGAACCACAAGCTCCTACCATCACATCAATATTAGTGCTTTTAATTAACAAAAAAAGCTTTTCACTGCACATTACAAAAAAACAAACAAAAGAAAGAACAATAGAAATGGTATTAAAATAGGAAATACTAAGGTGAAAAATTGTAAAGAACTACAGCATCTTAAGCATCTAAGAAAGTGTAGGTAAAGCCCATTCATCAAAGGCAAAAATACTTTGTTAAAGGGAGTTTAAATAATGCATGTGATTTTATGTTTGTCCGTGTGTTAGCCTCTCTTTTTACACTTACCATCCAAAACTTACTCAGTGAATTTTTCATTTAAGCAAATTAGGTGCTGCTGATAGAATTAACAAAATCCATGCAATAGCTGTTGTGCATCAAGACATCAGAAGCCAAGCTTGAGATTTTCTTCTAACCAGTGTTTTTCTAACCAAAATATAAGTGCCTGTACAGTTTACTGCTTTCATTTATTTGTGTAATGCTTTACATTTTGAACTATCGACATATTTGCAATACTGTGTCTTTAATTCCTTTAATCTATTGGAGTCCATCTCTCTCTCTCTCTCTCTCTCTCTCTCTCTCTCTCTCTCTTTCTCTCTCTCTCTCTCTCACTCCCTCGTCTAATGTTGTGCTTCACAGCCTGTCTGCAACTCTATTAAGACGCAGGCTTGCCACCGCAACTCTAATCTCTCCCCATTATTAATCATATAGTGGAATTCAGACATGTGGCCTTATTTTTACAAGTGCTGGTCTCTCACACAGTTACAAAAGGGGCCTTCATCCATCTTGTCAGGCAGAAGAAAGAGAACAACAATAAGTAGCTCTGGGTAAATTATGTTGCAGTGCGTTCCGACCATTAGCACAGTGGTAGTTCGCCAACATTATCATTAGCGCTGGTCGTGGAGCGCAGGAGTGCATGCTCAGCCATGCCTCCAGCACTCACTGCAGTGTGTTGTGTATGTTGTTTGGAAATGGCTCTCATTGGGGAAAAGGTGTGTGTGTGTGGGGGGGGGGGGGTATATGAACGCTAGGGTCCTGCAATTAGTTATTCTCACCTCCGCTAGTGTATGTTAGGATGGTTATATGATATTTTGAGATGTAAAGGTACGCATGGTTCAGGAAATGTAGTTTACCAAGCTACAGGTTACTATTCCACTTCACACGTATTAGCAAATCCATTTAAATTACTCGTAGGCTCAATTACAATTCCAGATGGAAAAGAATGCTGGTTCCTTTAAAACACTCCAGGGGTGCTGAAGCTGTGCCCTGTCTACAGCAGCCTCAGCACCACTGTGTTAATTAAATGCAAGATAGAAGTTTTGGGAGAGATTTAAGAGTCAGATTCTAATGGCCTACAGTTTATAAAGGAGCAGAATCGACCCTTTTAATTAAACACCAGACCCTCGCCAGTGGCATTCATGGATGTTTTTTTGCATGAATATTAAAAAAGGTGCTTTTCTTGGAATCCAGGGGGGATTTGAAAAGCCTCGCTTTTTGAAATGAACTGAATTGATTGAATCTTCACGGTGCTGTTTGTTGATTAACCCGGATCCCCTCCCACCTCGCTTTCCCTCTCCGGCCCACACCAGGTGAAAAGGACTCCGCTAAGCAAAGGGTACCCATGTTTGTTTTACTGCAAGTGATAAAGGCACTTCAAATAAATCACAAGGTCATCGATGTGCCTGAGTGACCTCTGTAAATATACACTTCCTCACCACTAATAGGAGAGTAGTGCTGCCTCAGAGAAAATGTTTCAGGCCAGAACTACGTGTGCCTTTCTCCAAACAGGTGGGGAAAGAGGAGTGAAACAGGCAAGGGGTGGAAAAAATAGCAATTTGATCAACAAACTATTAATCTTGTTGGCGCTGTGTACAGTCCAGACTCATATCACAGCACTTAATCAGCGGACCTGTGTCTGATACGTTCCCCCGCTCAATGAAAAGTTGAAATTACATGTGGGCTGATAAGCTATCACAACTTCCACCAATTTTGGAGATGCAATTGGCTTTTATTAATCCCCTCCGCTTTCAGCGAGTGCAGCAGCTCACTTTCTAAATGTAAGTCATTAGAGATGAACAATTGCTTTAAGCTGATACAGCATGTTGTAGCTTTTTTTATGCCCCATATAGATAAGATGATTGTACCGGAGAGCTAATGGCCATGGCGGCGGGAGGGATGCCGCTCCTCAGCTTGAAATAGAAATGATGGCATTTAGCTAATGTGAAGGGCTGATTTGCAGAGGGAGAGAAAAACATTAGCTTGGCGGCGGAAATATATTTACCTATTCAGGAGGAAATGCTTGGCTCTGGGAGCCTTGGAAAAAATCGCCCACTGCGTGGGCCCTGATGATCTCTTATGCTCCGTAGAGCTTCATACCAAAAACTGTTGAGCGTGTAAAAGGAGCAGTAATGTGCAGCAAATAATACAGGGTGTTTTTCCCCTCTTAGCAAATGAGGGTTGCAGCTGGGACAAGTATTTGAAAGAGATTGGAGTGAGAGAACACCGATGAATGCTGTGAGATTTGCTTCTCGAGGGAGGGAAAATAGTATTGAGAGATCAGGTGAGATTACAATTGCATCTAATAAAGCACAAGATGCTTCTACCAAACACTGTAAAAGGAAATGCTCCTAAAATAAGGGTCTTCCAAAGTTCAGGGATGCTCACAATAGACATGCTGTATGAGCAGAAGAAGTTCATTCATCTTGACACATACCTTTCAAAGGATAGAGTCTTAAGAGAAACTTGTAGCTCGTAAAGAAATGATCACTCAAGCCCAGGCAGACATAATGTTGAGGGTTCAGGCTTCAACTCAGCATTCCAGAGAACAACTTTGGATTACACTAGTGGCTGAAAATAGCACTTGACTGTTAATGGCAGGGTCATTTGTTTGACAGACAGATATGATTTCACTTGGTGTACTGAGGGCATATGATCTTGCTTACAAAAAATTAATAGAAACCTACATTCAAAAACGACTGCCTGGAAAATTGCAGCAAGATGACATGCGGCTCCGGTTTGAATCGCTGTCTCAGCTTCTTGTCTGTCACCACAAGGCCCTATGATTCACTCGGGGTGCTTTGGAATGAAAGCAGCCCTTGCTGAGGTGGATTCACTGGTGCCTAACAGGCTTTGAGTGAGGGAGAAAGCCTGTTAAAAGAGACTAGGGTACATCTTCTTTAAAGGTGCGCCTTGTAGCCTGGTCTGGGAGCTTCTACGCAGCACTTGGAAGCTGTTTAAGGCTTTGATGACATATTCATTACAACTTCCCTGTCGAGGTGTCAATCTGCCATGGCTCCTGGGATGCCAGTATTTGCATTCGTTTTTGGTCATGGACTTATTTTGGACAAAAGCCGACACGCCAACAGATCCAGGCACTGCTTTAATGACATTCTACTGTTTTAAACAGAAGGTCCGATCACTTCAACAGCCTGAAACCAGTGAGGATTATAAATTCTAAATCAGTGTTTCTCATCATCTTCTCTGATACCTGTCCAGTATGTTACTAGGCTTATATTAATTAGCCTAGTAACCTAGTTACTTGATGCCAAGCTCTAGGCACTCTAGGTGTAATCTGACCAGTGTCGTAATGCTCTATTCTTCACACCTATAGAGCGCTAGACAGAGATACACAGTGACTCTGCTATAGCGGGAGCCCTTCCTTCTCACTAGCAGGCAAAAGATAAAGTGTTGAATGTATAGCCAAAAAAGGATTCTAGATTCCCTGGCTTTTATTTTGTTCCCCACAAAAAGACCAAGCATGTGTATCGAAAGCTTTGCATGAGGGCAATTGTTCGTCAAATCTGTGTTTATTAATTGCTTTATGTCTAAAGCCTTTCTCTCCCTGTGGATAGTCTCTGCTTTGGGGCTTTTTTACAGTTGCCAATAAAGCCATATGTTCATGAGCTGTTTATAGACATACTGGGAGAAACAGTCCATTATTTCCTTCAATATTATTGCATGATTGTGGATGAATTCTTAGCTTTTAGCTCAGACATTCTTTAATCCAGCATTTGAAAAATGGATGCCATTTGATCTCTTGTGGTTTTATAATGCACTTTTTCTTACAGAAGCTCACTTGTAGCTTTTTAGACTAGATGCCTGAGAAAACGATCTTTTTATGAGATCCATTTATCAGTTAAGCTCCTGTGTCTTCTTGCTGAATAAGAAGATCTAAAAAAGGGTTGATGTTTCTGTTTTGTAAGGAATATTTTAAATACATCGCTGGTCTTATTTCTAATTTACCATTGTTTTAAAATTATTTTAAAACATTATTTTAAATTATTTTTAAAACAAAGTATATTATACTACTGACACAGATACACTGGACCTCTGTAGTCCTAATTTTAGACAGAGATTAAGGTTCGTTAGTAATGAATCGAGTATATTGAGCTTTAAAAGACATTGTACATTAATAACATTCCCATGGGATCCCTCATATTTAGTGCTTTAAAGGTATATTGCATGCATTTATTTACACCCCCAGGTCCTTTTGTAAATTTAAGTAGGTGTATATATGGAGATAAAATTCATAAATCATTTTAACATTACGACTTTCCCGGAGAAATAAACCAACTGTTTTTATTACGGTACCTTGACAAACAGAAAACACAAAAAAACTCGAGTATCTTTAAAACAATCCAGAGTAAAAGTTAAAATGAAGAGAATACATCACAAACTGAATGTGTGATGTTCATTCGCTTGAATTAAAAATTATTCAAGCCAATATGTTCCAATTTTTCATATGTATGACGATCTGTCTTTTTACATTCATCCCTGTCCAAAGAGTTCTCTTACTGTGGTGAAATTAAATTGTATCCTCATATGGTAGGTTGTAATAATTTTTTTACATATTTCAGCAAACAGCACTTGTGGGCAAGAACAGCTATTATTTTTTTTTGTATTTCACTGAATAAGAAAAGTTGCTTCAGCATTAAACAAATTTCCATATAAGTTGTATCCAGTTCTATAACAAAGAAACAAAAAGCGAGTGCCACTACATGTGGCAAGGGGGTGTTTGAATAAATCTTCACCTTCAACATGGTGTACTACTGTGCTTTCATCATGGAAAATAATTACATCTTTAGAGAGTTGACCCCCTTTAAGTTTCTCTCCGAGGGAAACAGTAAACCGAAAGCCGTATCTGATCTTTACGCAGTTGCCCCACAGACAGCCGATGTTGCATCAGCTATTTTGAGATAGAGTGAAGGCACCGAAACTTAAAGACAGATGTGGGCAAGCAGTCGACACACCAGAGGGCTCAAAGGCAAAAGACTGCCAACACAGAGTGCCTGGCAGGTTATCTATTATAACTAAGCAAATCAAACCGCCCAAGCTATTCAGCATCATCAAATATTAAAGTGCTCTCCTATATGCCACTTACACATGATTTATCATTGCACATCAAAGCACCAGTTGGGCTCTTACTGAAATTAAGCAGCCATAATGGCTTCCATGTACACAGACAATGTCCATTTTTGGACATCAAGGGACGAAAAAAATGCCAGGTTTTGGATCAAGTTTGAAGCCCTAATTAAAATGTGACGTATGGAGGTGATTAAAACATGAAAGAAAGTAGATCTAAGAGCATTCAGCCTGTCCTTTATGTGGGTCATGAGCATTTCCAATATTTCTTCCAAACTTCGAGTCAATTACTGGAACAACCAAGTGCACTGAAGGGCCTGCTTTTGGTCAATATAAAACAGGCCGATGTAGTCAGAGAACTACATCTCTAAGATGTGCTAAATCCAAACCGTCTATATGCAGCCTATATACATGCAGATACAAAAATAAACTAATTAATTCATGATAATAAATAAATGAATAGATGCTTTGGCAAAATTGTATGTTTTTCTTCACAGATCAATGCCACAAAGAACAGACCCCGGCAGTATTGCTGTGATGTTCAGCTTCAAGGTTTTTGATGCCTTTTTTTTTTCTTCTTTTCTTTTTTTTTTTCTAACCAGATCGAAATTTGTGTGCATGGACAAGATACTGGCTTGTGATTACATAATTTTCTCTGTGCTGAAAAGCACAAGATGTTCTGCATATCAGCCCTGGTGAAATTCCATGTGCCTAGACAAAAAAAGAACAGATCAGATAGGTACTGAATATATGAAAAAGGAAATCAGACCTGACTGGCTGTCTGCATGCCGTCGTGCTTCTCTTAGGCGATACATTTCTCAGAAACTGATCATGGCAGACAGTGCTTCTTAACTGAGATTCATCTGTACTATCTCAGTGAGAACATACAGCCATTGATGTGTGTGGTTTCAAGGAGGTCTTTTGGTGCACTCTGCCAACATAATACACTCTAAAATCATAAAGGTGCCAAAAAGGGCTTTTGGAGCAAAGGTATGAAAGAACCACTTTTTACCTACAGCACAATAGTGTGGTTTAAACCTTTACTTTTTAAAAGTGTATGTCTGTTCCATATGAATGACATTACTGAATTGACTGCACTCTAAAATGTGAAGGTGCCATGGGTCTTTTAGTGCAATGCCATAGAAGAACCAGTTTTGCTTCCCTGGACATTACTGTAGTGGACTGCACTTTAAATAGAGGTTTTAAACCAGTAAGTTTCTTTCCTAGAATTTATTAGCACTGAAGCTAAGAACCATTTTTTAACATTTATTTGTAGAGTATAGGCTTTATCCTCTGACATTAAAGTCATAAATGTAAAGGACAAAATATATATATTTTTTAGAGTATGCCTGTACATAGATAGATACACTATATAAACAAAAGTATTAGGACACACTTGATTTTAAGGATTTGGACCCGTACATTCAGTAAAGGGCAACCTTAATGCTAAAGCATAACAAGACATTTTGGACAACGCCATGTCTCTAACTTTATGAACATAGATTGGGAAGAAGCTTTTCTATCCCTGCATGACGGTGTCCCAGTGCAAAACGCATGGTTCATAAAGACACATCTGGATGGAAAGAAATGTAATGGAGATTGTGCGCCAAATCTTGTGTGCCTGATCTCATAAATGCTAAACAGAATGAATGGGCATGATATCCAACAGAAACTCCAAAATCTTGTTGAAAGCCTTTCAAGAAAATTGGAAGCTGTTATAGCTGCAAAAGTGGGACCAAGTATATAGTAAAGTCAATGAATTTGAATGCAATGTCATTGAAGTCCCTGTTAATGTAATAGTCAGGTGTCCCAATATGTTTGTCTATATAGTATTGTACAGACAAACAGACAGATGGACAGAAAAAATGATACTTTATTGGTCCTAAGTTACCACAGTCAAATAAACAACAATACAACAATTAAAAAAATTACAAAACATACAGAGCTAACCACTGAAATGCACTGTACATGGAGTGTACCTCAGAGATGTTCAGTGTGTATTGAATCGAGTGAGAGGAATTGTCCAGTATAGCCAGAATTATCGTTAGGGTTCTGTTCTGTTGGTTCAAAGAGTCCAGATGGTCTCCCAAAGCAAAAGGAGCATAATGAGTGTATTGATCTTTTTGGAATCTCATGTGGTGACATGATTGCCACAACATGCCACAGCATAAAAGTTTCCTAAACAACCTTCCAGCAGAGAGTAATGTATAAATTTATAATTGACTACTTTTGTAATTATCCCTTTCCATTTCATGGTATTGTCTCGAATCTCTTCATTTTAGGGAATTTTGAATTTTGTTCATTTTCCACTGCAGTTATTACCTCCTTGATGTAGCTCGTGATGCTGCAAGAAGCATCTTCAACATGACAAACACAGCAGCACTGGAGAATATTGAAAAGATTTCAAGGATCAATCAGTAACAAGATCACGTGTGGTTGCTGTATTAGGTGTTTGAAGTTGTTTTTAAAATGGTGGGCTTGTGGGTGTCTGAAAATATCCTAATTTCTGTGCTGAATAATAGTGATGCTTCTCTCTGATCAGTCTACAGTGCGTTCATGTCTCAGGACCTAGACAGCTCTCTTAGACCCACAGTGGAGTAGATATGAAAAATAATATTGGGTACCAGATACTGGCACTAGCTTTGTGTGATGAAAAACCAAAAAATTGAATACAGTATATAATGCAGGGATTCTACACAAGTTAAACATTTTTCTTGGAAATAGGCTTCCAAACCAAGAACCAATGGAGAACCTTCTTATTAAGATTTTTAGGGATATAAGATTGTTAGGGATGTTCATTGCCTGTTAGATGCGCACGATGCTGCAGCATTGTGACAGAGAGGTTTTGGGGCAGTGGCTCAGTGTGACACAGCGAGGTTCATGGAGCAGTGCCAAGCAGGACTTACCCCGGCTGATCAGGTTAAACTCTCCTGTGAGAACACGCATCTCTGAGCTCCTTCATCAGCAGCTGGCCCCTCTTCCTCTCTGGAGAAACACAAAAACCCAGTGGGTAAGAATTGTTTAGCTCCTCTGCGGCTTTGAAAAGAGAAGACAAATGGCTGTTCATTATGGGTATTCATTAGTGCAATCTTCCTTTGACCTAGTTGGTGTGTTTTTTTTCTCCCTTTTTTAATTTCCAAGAGTAATGCAAAAGACAACAAAAGGAAAGCTTTAGTTAATTGATGAGGGAAAAAGGCTTTCATAGTGAGGTGTTGAATTCTTCATGACTTTATTGTGTACTTCCTGTGTAAGCATGCTAGACACACATGAATAAAAATACCATGTAGCAGATCCACTTCGAATGCCTTTATTAATTAGCATTTAGCCCAAAAAAGCTCCTTCATTCATATCTCCCAGTTCCTGAGTTTATAAAAAAATAATAGTAATTACTCAGAAAGATATAATTGCATCTTGTTGAAATAAGTCAACACTAACAAACTAAATAATAACTTATTTTAACCCCTTTTTTTGAAGAACAGTCAGAAATCCATTCCTTACTGAGCAAATAGATGCTGTATGTGTGTTTTTCTCTGTCCAGTGCCATTGCATCCTTGAGCAAAACATTTCAAACCTGTAGCAGCTTCTTACGTGGGCACCAAACCATATTCACACACACACACACACACACACACACACACACACACACACACACACACACACACACACACACACTCATGATTCTTGCACACAGACCCTAATGAAGAGCCTTGTAAGTGTCTCTACTGTTCATGCATAAAAGGCTGAAAACACCGCAAGCAACCCTCTGTCTTTCTTCCTTTCTTCCCACACACCTTGGGGTAATTATGGCTGTCTGCATGCTGATCTTGTATCTTTAGCTTGGTGTGTGACAGTGGATCGATCTGGCCCATTCGGAGATGGGTGGCCCCTAAGTTTCTACTGTCACAGCCCGGCCACTCTGATGCATGAGCCTTTTTTTAACCCCCTGCCATTGATCCAATGCAAATTCTGCCCGTACTTCAATTAGCAGGAGTGAGCTCTGCCTGTGATCAGCAAGTCGGGCAACTAATTAAGCCCTACATAACTTTCTGCACCACCCAATTTAAATGACTGCTAGAATTTCATATTGTGAAAGTTATCCTTGTCTAAAATATTTGCTCTGCTAATTGTGAAATGGGGCGAAGCAATAAAGACTCATTTGCTGCCAAAATTATATTTTTGCCTGATTGTTGGCAACATTTCGCTCATCATGCCATCCTGCAGCCATTGTATAGTTTAGTATTTATACTACACTCTCACAAAAAGACACCGTCGCGGAATGAATGCTATAACTAGGGTGGTACCCTCATAGGTATATCTTTAATACCTTTAGTTACAGAGTATATTGGCACCATATTCCACTGCAGTTATATATATTTTTTAAGTTGCATCGACTCTATACACCCTGTTTTGACTGCAGGCATTTTATATTATTTTTCTGTTTAAAAAAATTATGTTGAGGGAACATTTACAATTTTTATACCTTGGAGGACTGAAATTTACAAGGACAGTCATTTTTTCCCAACAGTTTTCTTGCAAAGGAAATAGGAATATTATTCTGACAAACTACAATGTGTACTTGCCAGTAGCATCTCTCAAACTGTAATGCAGTTTTAATGCCATTTCTTTTTTTTTTACAGAAAACTCTTGAAAATAAAGATTCCAGGGATCATATTGGTTCAACATATAACAGTCAGTAAACAGGTTCTTAATATTACATTATTGTAAATATGGTGCATCAGTGTGAACATCTTTGAAAACTCATTGATGTAGACACTTTTTTCTAGAAGGCATGCACAAGGTCGCCAGAACATCTTGCTGGGAATTGTCATATATGGCTTAGAAAAGCAAAGGCCCCAAGGCAAGAACGCCCTTTGGTTCATGCCATTGATTCCCTTAGGCCACCATGATTCACCATTTAAAACACAAAGCTAGAGAACCAGCATACAAACACACATTTTTCCACAATTCCACCCAACAATCAGGCTTCTGTCTTTACACACCCATTCATGTTTCTGTTGATTGACATACCTTTGCATCACAATCATTTGCAGCAAAATTTAAAATTATTTGAATGGAATATTTGTCCTACACACTAGAAGCTGAAATGGTGTCAAAAAGGAGCTCATTCGTCTAAATAGCTTAAACATTTTGTTCCAGTGGATTGTGGTGTACAGGTACATCAGTCAATGGAAACCTTCATGGGTGGGTAAAGAGGGAAGTCTGATTTGCCTGCTTTAGTTCGAGCCATACATATACCACCTGCTCTAGCTGTCTGTAAACATCATGGATGGACAAAATCTCCAAAAGTTTGCATTTACTAAATGTGTGTAAACTAGCTATGGCCAGAAACATCCTGAATGTAAGAATGTGAATTCTAGGACTTCACAACTCCCAGCAAATGTATTGCAAAAATCACAGTCCTTTTGTTCAAACTCACACACTTGCATTCTTATGTTTTATTGGTTGTTGAAACATTTAGATCTCAAGGGGTTGATAGTAAACAAATCGGAGTGACTGTAAACAGGATTTACTGTTATTCCAACAGCCACAACCACTACATATGATAATAAGCTGAAATATTAGCAACCAGAGAGTTGCCAAAACTCCTGGTTTGCTTTGAATTTTGCAAGCGGTATTAGACAGCTTGGCCTCGCCCTATAGCAGCCATCTCTGAAACACTCAGAATGCAGCTTCCACTTGTTACTGTGTAAGCTGTGTCTCTGGGGGTTTAAGGCCAGAATAAGCATTAGCAGCAGACTGAACAAACCATGGCAACCATATCTACTATCTGTTTCTGTCGTTTTGTCACTATTTAGTGATATAGTCTCCTCATATCTCGCCCTGTTCATTGTAGAGATCTTCAGAATCAGAAGAAGAAATCAAAGAAGACATTCCTATATTTTTTATCAGTAAATAATAACCACAAAGAGCTGAATATACTGGCATTGTGTAATGGATAAATAATATAATGGAGAGTATGTCAATATTTAATAGCATCTTCAATAAACAAACCAGACCTAAATTGAATGCTTATACATTCTGAGCGGGGTCGTGTAAGCTTCTCAGTTATTATTGTCAATGTCACCTTGTTTTGTATGCAATAAATATGTTAAATCATGCTTGGAATGACATCTATGTATCTATGTGAAGTGATCCATAAAGGCATCCTGGAGAACAGGCCATCTATTTCAAAACAGAGCACAAGCAGATACACAAATATGTCCTTGTGAAAATATGAAGCTATCACTATGCACAGCAGAGTATCTCAATTTTGTCACTCACTTATCATTTATCATCTTAATCCTTTCATACTGATGGCTATCTTGTTGACTGTAGGTGGAAGCTGCTTTTATTTGCTGAACTAAGATCAGGTTCAGCAGATAAGAGAGGGATTTGTAGAAAAGGAACTGGTCTTAAAAGATTATTAAGTCATCAACGTCTATCAACAATCTGGATGCTCATGTTGCCCCACTGGACTTCAACAAAACAGACATTCCTTGTGTATCATAGGCAGATATGCAGATTTCACTTTGCATAATTATGAAAAAGTGCCTGTATGCCAATCAACCTAAATGTGCAATTCAAGATTATACTTTAAAACACCGTTGTTGATGTTATGAAAATGCTCACATCATCCTGCATGAGTCCCACCTCTCTGGAGGCCATTATGTGGTTCCGTTTACCCCTAGTCCTTTTGAGGGCTTCATTTGAAAAGAAAACCAGCAGGTGCCTTCAAAAGTCCAACTTGCAAAACAAATTTGTTCCCTAAGGCAAATCTAAAGCTCAGTGAGAATGTCAGCTAACCTGAAAAGCCTCAATAATGTGGGTTAATTAGCTGGTAAAGATGTGATTTGCATGCCAGTGAAAGAAGTGATAGTGAAAGTGCCTACGGCAGCTGTCATGCAGCATGAGAGAGGCTATGAAGCCCCAAAGGCAGCGGAACCTAGTGGCGGCCAGAGGAGCGCTTTCTGAGTTCTTGGGCGCTATTCTTTTAATTACTCATCATAATGACTCCATTTAGCTGTTCAATGACCCATTTAATGGCACCGAACAGGCCTGGGAAGCTCAGCGTCCTTGGCAGGGTCGATCTCGCAGCTGCCCTGGCCTACACTACCTCTGGCCCCCCTTACTTGCACCATCAGAGGGGAGCAAGGAAGTCTCCTACTATGTCCTGTAAACATGGTCTAGATGGTAAATTGGTATCTGAAGCACATGGCTAGTTTTCATATCACTCGCCTAGGCAGGGAGTAAGGCATGTTGTGGATCAAAGTTTAATTAATTAAGGAACAGCCCCTGCGGGTTGCAAATAAAAACAATTACACCCCAGTGAGCTGCGGGAAACACAGCAGTATTACAGGAACAGAAGGACAATATACATAGACATAAGATGTGTATTGTCACTAATATATTTATATATATATATATTTATATGTAGATCCACACACATATCAAGCCCCTGCTTTTCACAGCCCCTTCTTTCCAAGAGCACCTGCAGATATGGTAAACTTGTTTATGTTTAGTTCATTCTATTCTGATTGCCTTGGTAACTGCCATGTGACGCACTAGGCCCTGACCTCATGGTCAGCTGTACTCAGAAATCTGCAACGAACTACAACCAGGATTGCTGATCCACATGTGAGTGGGGGATCACTGTATATAAGACAGGTGGAGTGAACAAAGTTGATTATCTCATTACAAATGGCACCTGTAAAGGGGATTTATTAGGAAGCAAGTACGCAGTCAGTTCTTGAAGTTGATGCGTTGGTTGCAGGAAAAATGGGCAAGCTTAAGGATGCGAGCAAATTTTACAATGGTCATTTTGTGACGGCTAGACAACAGGGTCAACAAAAACACTACTGTTGAACTGGGCAACAGGACATGAGCGGCTAAGGCTCACTGATGCATGTGGAGTTCAAAGACTGGCTTGTTCAGTCCATTCCCAGAGGAGAGCTACTGTAGTAGAAGTTTGCTAGCCCTTGTTGCTCAGGCAGAAATAAAGAGTCCCATGAGTCATCACGATATACAATCTATTCAAATACATGCTAAGATCATGCTTTAGGTTTTTTTTCATGCTAGGACAGCACTTCACTAGCCTATGTTAGCGAAGGGCTCAGTGTTAGTTCAGTGGGTAGGATACTTGCCTGAGGACCATTAGGTTTTGGGTTCAAAACCTACCCCCAGCACCACCACTTGGTCCCTGAGCAAGACCCTTAACCCCAAGTTGCTCCAGGGAGACTGTCGGAATGGAAGTCACTTTGGATAAAGGTGTCTGCTAAATGCCGTAAATGTTCATTAATGTGCACAGCATAACACTGCCAGTATCAGTGCTAACTGGTGACTGAGGGACAGTAGGAGAGAAATAAAGAGTCAATTCCTTGTCATTTTTGTTTGCAATGCAGTTTAAGCAGGTTGAAATACGGTGAAACTGGGAAAGTCCTTAACTATAACCCTAAACCTAACCATAACCTTAACTCTAACCCTAAACCTAAACCTAATTCCAGTCACCAGTTAGCACTGATACTGACAGTGTTATGCACTGCACATTAAAATATATAGGGTAGTGAAATTTTGTCCTTAAACTAAAAAATTGCAGTAGGTTTTTTAATAAATTATGTCATGATGGCTGCACAAAAAGTTGTGAGATTAGGTTGGAAATAAGATGGTACCAGGTTGCACTATGGGAAGAAGACAAACCGGCAGAGGCTGTGTGAGGCTGCAGGTAAAGTTCTGCTGAGAAACATTGGGTCCTAGAATTCATGTGGATGATACTTTGACATGCACCACCTACCTAAGCACTGTTGCAGATCAAGTACACCCAGTCTTTGCAGCAGACTCTTTCAGAAGTATAATGTACCCGGCCACTCTGCAAAAACACTACAGGCATTGACGTGGCCTCCAGGATCTCTTCAAGTATTTGTGGGATGTGCTGGACCAACTAGTCTGATCCATGGAGGCCCTAGCTAAATATTTACCACCTACACTGTATCTACACTTACTGTCAGTTTCATATTCATACTTTGCAATCACAGACTGTCATCCATCTGCTTCATAGAATCATTTGTTAGACTGAATTTAATTTAATTAATTAATGTTCGGTACCCCCCCCAATTTCCACATCAACACATCACATTATTCTTTAAACCATACTTTTAAAAGAAATTACAACATAACACAAATGGTGCAGAGTTTACAGAATTTGAATATTTCAAAGAAAACAAATATCTTGTTCACTCTTAAATTTATTCTAGTAGTGTTCTGCCAACCAAATGGTCAGAGGAGAGTG
Source organism: Ladigesia roloffi (assembly GCA_037577295.1). Classification (NCBI taxonomy): domain Eukaryota; kingdom Metazoa; phylum Chordata; class Actinopteri; order Characiformes; family Alestidae; genus Ladigesia; species Ladigesia roloffi. Next base: position 7,628,942 of record JBBKCR010000134.1, on the reverse strand, counting down.
TTGATTACATCATAAATTTTCTAATTAAATAAGATTTGATTCAGGTGATTACTAATCAGCACCTCATAAAGCAGAATGAGGTGTGTGTGTGGGAATTTAATAGACACTGACATGGAATGTTTGTCATACTAATGAAACTATTTGTGAAGTCCTGGTCTCGTCCCCCCTGCTCCCTGAGCCTTGTGGTTGCTCTAACACAAAACCTGCATGAGGACAAGGGGGCCTGGCTGATGAAGCCCAGATCTCACAACATTTTCATGGCAATATATAAACATTTTCAGACATATAAGTGATATTAAGAAAAATATAATTTTGTTCCATAAATATTAATGGAAATTCAGCTACATTTCTTTATGAAACTTTTTTGTACTGTTTAGAAATATATATTTTTGGTACTATCCTGAATAAACAAAGAAATCCTTGGAAGTCTTGTGATGGTTAAATACTGCTGTACTCTAAGGCGGGAGGTTTAAATACAGCCAATCCCAGAATTTCCACTTGGAACATTTACATTTACAGCATTTAGCAGACGCTTTTTATCCAAAGCGAATTCCAATCCTAACTACAGGGGGCAGTCTCCCTGGAGCAACTTGGGGTTAAGGGTCTTGCTCAGGGACCCAGTGGTGGTGCTGG
>JBBKCR010000134.1:7609874-7625570 GCA_037577295.1 Ladigesia roloffi | reverse complement strand
GGTGCTGGGGGTAGGATTCGAACCCAGGACCTCATGGTCCGGAGGCAAGTATCCTAACCACTGAGCTACCTCCACACATCTTGAGTGTTCCTTCATTTTGCTCTTCTTAAAGCCTGTATTGTTATTATTGTAAATTAAATGCATTCATTAGTGTATTTAACTGCTCATACCAAAGAAATCGCCTATGGTTAGGCAGTTTGGGGCATTTTGTTTGATCACATCACAACAGGAAGGTTATTTACAATATGTGGGTGTTCTTGGAAAGCAACCCCCACAAATAACGGGGGGTTACTGAATATACAATGTCTTAATATTTTGTGATGAATGGATCAATAGCAATGGTCTTAAATTATAATTTTAGAATAATATATTTACATTATTTAAATATACCAACTACTGTATGTAAAAATGTAACACACAATGATAACCTGAAAAAAACGTATAGATGCATCTCACCCTATATGCCATATATGTATACCAACACACACACATAGTATGTATATATGAACATAGAATATGTTGGATAATCTCGGTGGGGAAAGAAAGTGGAAGCATTTTTCAGGTCTTAGCTCTCTCTTATTCTCACTCATCCAAACACTCCTCCCAAGCCTCTGACCTACATGTGATGTAAGCATGTCAGGAGGAGTGTGAGCAGGCCCATGAGGAGCTGCCGGCCCCATATGGTCCTGAGGAGAGCCTCACTCACCAGCGCACTGACCACAAACACTGACTCCCCCTGCCTCGCCTCTGCCTCGACTCTCCTCTGATTGACTGCATCCGCTCAGCTGCTGACAAGAGCACAGGAGCACACGTGGCAAACCAGGACAAAAATAGCCCCGCTCTGGTCCACTTTGCTTTGGAATTGAATACTCAAATTCCAAAACTGAACAGTAAAAAAAAAAAAGATTCCACACATCTTTAGAGACATGTCTCTTTTAAAACTCAAAGTGCATCCACTGTTCTCTTATCTCCAATCTGAGCCTTCACTGGGGGAATATACTGTGAATGTGTGGGAAAAGGCAGCTTGCATTGATCCCCATTCATCAATATTGATAAGGAATATATTAATTAGCACTGTGGCTTGTCCTACATAGGAACAACACTGTGTTAACAACAGATCTCCCCAAAGAATGATACACACCTAAATGATTAATTACAGCAAAGTTAAGAATGCTGCTTCAAACTACTTTGTACAATGAAAGAGGTCAACACCCATGTGTACCTGGTTATATATACCGTAAACACAAACTGCCATACACATGACTCGGTTCCCTAATTAGAATTATAGATTATATAGAAGCACACAGAGCTCTCCGTCTCTGTAGCTTTGCACGTCTTGCATTAGTGATTTAGTTCAAGCTTTATGCAGCTGTAATGTATGCTGCCACACATTCTGTATCATAAAATTTTGATATATTTACAGTTATCTCCAAGATCTAAGAAAAGCCTAGATGTGGATTTTCAATAAATTAAGGAAATAAAAATGGCCAAAATGAGATATGGGACATGGGAGGACCTCTCTTGACACCAGCAAAATGTAACTCAACATTGATTGCTGCTGGTAATGAAAACTGCTGGGTTTCATGGAATAAGAAGGCCAGGCAATCCACAATATCATGAAAGTGTCAGTTGTAGTTCAAAAGATTTAGTGGAAACCATAATGTGATCAACCTCCTCCATTGTACACACATGTGTGGTGTGCCATGTCTTTTGGTTTCAGCCTCCACATCCACTGTCTTTGGGTCTCCAATTGTTCTGGTCAAGCATTTCAACATGTCTGCACATATTCGCTGGACAAACAAAACCTTTTTTTTTCTCAGATGCAGAGAACTTGAAAGCTAAATTTTGTTCAGAGTTAGCTGACAAGCAGTTTCCAATGTCACTCTCCTCCAGTCTATTTGTATACCAGAAAAACCTGACAAGATCCAACAATGGAGAACCAAAACAATGTCAGAGAAGCTTTATTGACATCTGTAGTGAGCCACTCGTCTGCTGACATGAAAATCCAGCATATAGCAATTACACAATGTACAATATGGGCTTTTTCATATAGAACATTAAAGCAATAGACAACAAAGGGAGGATACTAATTATTTTTCAGTGTTGCTGAGCAATTGCAAACAAGACAATAGCTCCCCTTTGCTGTGTAATGCTAGAGACTTCTATGGAACTGCAACTGCATGTTCAAAACTAAACATGAGGCATCAGGAGACAAATGATTAATTTCATAATGTTTGGGGTCTGGGATTTCAAAGAGTGCCTTACAATAACAGTATATAAGGTATTTGTGGTCCGTTTTTAGAGAAATGTGGTCACTATGTATGTATAACTGCCTGAACCGTGGCATGCAGCTCTCTTTATTTTGCAGTACTGATTTATTTAAATGGCTTTGCTCTTCAATGAGGCTTCAATTAAATATACAGCTTTCAAACAAATATAATGCGTCTAAGAACATCTGGAGCGAAAGGCTTTGCATAGCAAGGAAATATTTCAAATTTGTTGCCATGGGATTCGAGTACTGAAAGAAAATTAATCAAAAGGGGTCATGCTATGAGTGTGCGGGCCATTGTAGGCCATGAAGAATAAAATCAGGCATTAGAGAGAAGTGACAGTCTCATCTCTGGTGGCTGCCTCTGGCTGCTCCACTCCTGCACATTTATGAAGAACCCCATACTGCTGTAGGTAGGCGTACTCAGACGTGTGAACTCACCTCAGTATATGACCCCTTTCAGACAGCACCGCAGGGAGGGTTCCGCACAGCCCACCCACAGCACTCACAGTGACAGAGTCTAAAGGAGACACTTTGTACATGGCTCAGTGCATCAGGCACCTCAGAAAATATTTAGATGACATAATTAACCTGACTTTAACAAGATGAGAGCTACAGGAAAAGAGACAGTGACATAGTGTTTTCAGAGGGTAAGATAATGTAGCCCCGGCACTGCGGGGATCATCTTAGTGAAAGATGGTCCTGAGATTGCTGCGGAAGGCAGGGTTTGACTTTGACACTGTCACATTTTCACTCTTTATTTTCTCCCAATGTTGCAGATTGGCAGAGATAGGAGGCAGGGGGCTAAAACAGAGGAGATCTCCGTAAACTTGATTTCACAACTGAGTGAGTTAGTCTCTCTGTTTGACCTGAAGGTACAGAGGCGCGGAGCCACACTGCTAGTTTCTCCCCAGAGAGAGACACAAGCAGAAAGAGATGGAGAGAGAGAGAGAAAGAGAGAGAGAGAGAGAGAAAGCTCACAATCTCGGCCCTGCAAAAGAGATAAACCTGAGAAAAACACAACAACCCCCAAACAACGCTTAGTCTAAAAATAGCAAAGCATGAAATCTACCATCAACCATGAGCAGCTCTACTCCCGTGCATGATTTTTCCAGCAAGGGCTTTTGGAGGTGCTGGGCTTCATTCCAACCAAACCAAACGTAGTGAATTAAGGCATGATGCATTATTATTTTGCTGCACAATCGCTTAAATCTGAATCTTCTTTGTTAGGCAAGATCACCATTGTCTTGGTTCAGGTAATGCTGGTGTCAATATTCTTACCCGCTTTTAATTTGCTAACACTGTTGAAATCACCATCCAAATAAAGACATAGTTTATGTAGAGTTACATTATATTAATTGAGTAGGAGCATTATGTTCATATGTGAAGTTGTCAGCAGTGGATAAATGTATTAAGTACAGTATCAATATATTAAAATGTATATAAGTAATTTAAAGACAACAGAACAGTACATTGGAAAAGATCTAATGTACTCTTGTCTGGGATGTACAATGGTTCTAGTTCATTAATGCTCGAGCATTAGAGTGTGTATGCGCACCTTATTTAGAAGCTTTATGGCCTAGGAAATAAATGTCCAATCCATCAGCATTTGATTTACAGTTTGCATAACATTATACAATGTCAGTTTGTCATGAAAAGCTGTCGACTTGAAATGCTATATAATGGACACATAGAAGAGTTCATTATGCATGACGTTTTGGCCCATAGTCTGTCGGAGACTGAGAGATTATGAGAACTGAAATCACCTCTATATGATAGCTGTACTTTCTGAGAGCAGCTCCAATAAGTAAGATAATCAATGTTTCATGGGAGGGTAATAGGCTTCACAAATACCAATAACGTTTGGCATCAGGCTCTGTGTGGCCTAATTGGTCTTTGGAGGTTTGATGTCACATCAGAGTAATGGTGATGCATTATAGAGGATATATCACCATATGCTGAAATTGATTGCTTCACTTGGCTTTTGCAGTTCGCTACCTTCAAAACATCGAGCAGCTTGTTCTGTCTCATTAGATGTGCATCCATTTGATTATGCAAACAAACAAAAAAAAAGAAAGTTCGATATTCCATGCTGTGTGGATATGAACCATAAACACTGTCAGTGGCTTTTGGTCTAACACGGGCATTTTACAAAACATTTGGTATTTTGTGATATGCAAATGCCTGACAGGGCAGAGAAAAGTATCATAAAACTGCTATGTCTTTCAGCAGTTTTCCTAATTACTTTCATTTGATTACAGATAGAGAGGGGGAGAGAGTCAAGTATTTTTTTTTTATTGAAGCCTATTGTTGTTCTAAGAGATAAGAGCCTTGAGTTCACATGAGGATAAATAAAAAAAGGCAATGATGCCAGCACCTGAAATGACTGCATGCTTTTCCCACATGTCAAAATCAATATTAGCAATATAAACCCCTCTTCATGTGACTTAATATCAGTCTGAGCGGTAGAGGAACATCATGAACCATGTGCAACTGCAGCTAAACTAACTACAACATGACAGTATAACACAGAATTGCACTCAGTCAGATAGTTGCTGCACATTACTGCACATTACCTGACAGTGTAATCCTGACAGGATTCCCCAGTGAAATCTATTGAGTTCTGCATTTTCTCTTTTTCCTCAAATATCCTTAAGTGGCTGTGACTTTATTCCTTAGACGGTTTATGCTGAGACTCCTGAATGATATTACTGTTGATGGTGAAATAAACATAAATGAATAAATACATTGATTACTTATTATTGACATTTTCTAAATGTTTTCCTTCATCAATCATCAATCAGAAATCGAAATGTCACACTCTACATGAACAGAAAAGTGTCTCTGTAAAGATAGCTCCACCTCAGTTCTGCCTCTTGATCAGTGTTTTCACCTGTGTGTTGTCCATGTCTCCACCCCTCCCACGTGCCTTTTCCTTTTCTATTTGGACCCAGTATATATTCTCTGTGTGTGGTTTTCACTGTGAATCCTGTGATTGTTCCTTTCTCAAGATTCCCTGTAATGTTTAGTTGTGTTTTGTTCCTGTTATTTTCATTCAAGTTTTTCTCATTTGGTTTCCTTTGTAAAAAACAATCACCTACAAATATTCCCATTTCCAGTGCTGCTCACAGACTGTCACAGTGATAGCTTGAATTTTGACAGCCTAGAGACATCCGGGTTTTGAATTCACTTCAATGCTACATGTGGCATATTGTTTTTACAAAAACCGTGTCTATTATATTATGTATATAATCGTACTTTGTAAAGCAGCTTATTGTCTTCACTCTGCTATTTTTGACAGTGACGTCTGATGATGCCATACCATTGTGTGCAAATAAAATTAATCAGCTGGCCAACAAATGCTAACATTGCTTGGATTATTTGTGAGTTATCTCACAAATTCAAAGTACAAATTCTGTCAGAAATATTGTCAGAAAAATTTTTTATACCATATGTTGATTTTGGGTTTGTGTTGAGTTTAGATTTTATAAAGTTTTGATTGTTTACTTCAAGAGTGAGATTTTATTTAGCTGACCATATCTGGTTGCAGAGCCTTCTCATTATATGTACACTGGTTTATACCATTATATACATTATGTACACCATTATAACCTAGTCAGTTAATTCAAATATATATGATTTCTTTTCAAATTTACAATTTTCCTGAATGTAGAGACCAGTCTTTTACATAAAGACTTTTTCATGTTTCTGGAAAGTTCCTTCTAGACTGATTTTATCCTCACTATATTGATTTTATCCTCACTATATTGTTAAGCTATGCCATTGAACTACAGTGTGTACTACCATGTGTTCTAAACAAACTGGTATAAGATCAAGCTTTGTATATATCAAAATAAACGCAACATCACACTAAAAAACACTTAAGACATCCTAACCAAAGCTAGTGTTTTACATATTGTTTATATTATATAACTTTGTATTCAATGCATCATTTTCATGTTTTTGGTCTTCACGCTACAGTGCCCAGCATGCATTATGCAAACATGTCGTGTACCCACTGGCAGTCCCTAAGGTGCTGAACCAAACTTGTCTTTTGACCTAGTCTCTGATTTATAGGTGAGCAAATACTACTTCTGCACTAGCAAACATCCGAGCAGCTTTAACGTAGAATACTTATGTCATAAAAACATGTACGTGGGGTGTAGACTGAGGAAAGGCTGACATTAAAGCCAGTGCATTTCTTATCTTTCTAGATGTAATGCAAGCTTTCAACATGGTAGGCTTTCTCCATATGTGCACCCCAAAGTGTACGCAATTTTACAAAAGGTCCTCTTACCTTTAAGGTATGTCAAATGAATGGTAGTTCCAAGTGTTTAATCTATCTCTAGAGAGTACTGCAGTATATTCCTACTACAGAGCTTAAAGCATTAGTTGGAAATTCACACTTATATGTGAGTACTGCAGAAATCCATCCAGCTACAAGCTTTTCTCACCCAACTTCAAATGTGCATGCAATGCCATAGAAATGTCATTAACATGTATGCAGTGCCTGTATTTTACCTGTATTTTGCAAGACTCCATTATGCTGAGTTAATGCCTACCTTCACAACACAAATGTCACCATGACTGTTACAGTCTAAACGCAGCACACTTAACTTTTAACCCATAAAAGCATATGTTGCAGTTTTACAGCTAGCTGTCTTTACGTTGAAGAAACCGCAATCTTTTGTTGCAGACCCTCTAATGGAGCATGAGGTGGGCAGAGTCCATGGGCGGCTTAGGAAAGAGCGAGCACAGTGTTGTGGAACGCAGGAAAAAGCTATTATGCGTCTCTCTGGGTTTTATGGTGCACTTTGCTTGGGGGAATCATTCATTTATCAGTTGCGCTGTGGCGCTTTGTGGGCGACTTCTGTGTTTGAATGGTAATGTATTCCAAAGAATGCCCCTCCAATCCCTCTACATGACAATGAGATTAATGCACTACCATTCTATCCCATCCCACTCTCAAGGATTGTTGTCACAACAGGGCTCTTCTGGAGATTTCTGAAGGCTCGTAATGACTTTTGTCCTTAATCAATGTAGGATTTCTTGAGTGACACAGACAGTAATTAGTTATTGTACCCAACATGTAGGGTGGAAACAGGAGTGGACCCATATAGGAGGGGCGCCGACTTCAACTTTACTGCTTCCATTACTGCCTTCAGGCTCTCTCAGGGCACGCAGCGTCGCAGAATGATGCACTGGAATCACTGGCAAATAGGTAATGATTGTTTTTCTGGGGCACAGAGAAGTGAGGCTGCCTCTCTGCAGCTAATGGACAGAGGGCTTCTTTTAGGAACAGAGAGGATTAGGTCAGCACGCCCATGTGCGCTTTCGGCAAACCATGGCTGAGCATGACAGCCTGACATGGAAAATGTCCAAGGAGTGGCAACATAACAGGCATGACTTGTACACTTCATGTGGAGGCAATGATGGTGTTATGCGTTTAGGAAGCATGATAGCATGGCCACTGGCAGCAGCACATAAATAGAAAGTGTTCACTAGTAAAATCGATTAACCTTTGAGCTCAAAGACATCAAAGGCCAATATGTCCGGTCCACCTTGGGCTTCAACCCTGTCAGGTTGCAATAAAATACTTATATCAAAAACATGTTTTTTTTTAAATACCATGTTAGTAGCCCACTATATATAAAAAAAATCTGTGATTAATGAGGATCAACAGCTTCTTATAAATGTTTAATTATGAGGCAAACACACAATGTAATGTCTATTTTTAGTCCGTAACAGCCCTTGATGTTCAGTATGCTATTAATTAAACATGGGTTCAGATGATATTTCTGTATTTACCATGCAATGTGGAAGATTAATTTCCTCCCAAGTCTCCCCTACAGTTCCAAAAGTGAGAAGAGCAGCACTTTGGAGTCTAATCAGGAAACTGAAAACAAAAGCTAATTATCTCTATCTCAAAGGGTGGTGCTCGGCCTGCTTGCGAAGTCTATACTCTTTCCAGCTGAAGACGCCTTCTCAACCATCCTTGCAACAGAAGCGGTGCCTTAACTAGACACGTGTGTGAATATGGGTTTCTGCTATTAATTTCAATTATTGCCTGGAGTCTTCACAGTTCAGTCTTTTGCTGTAGTACACGTGATTTCATCTTGTATGAATGTAAAATGTTTAGATAGTACTGCAGTTGTGCATCTCTCTTGAGCATTTAAGCTACGTTGCTTTGAGTGAGACTGATGAATGCTTGGTCTAAGAGAATGAAGAGACCACCATCAACTGTTTGAAGACTTGAAGGCAATTGAGTTCCTCCTAGTTTTGCTTTTCGTGACAATTTGACATATAAATGTGTATATATTATTCTAGAGTATCAGTTTAATAACAGCCTGAACAGGCACAAACATTTTCACAGAGCGATTGTTTTATAAATGATTACTGTAATATATTCACAAATATTTTAACATAACATTGGCTATTAACATGAGAGCTGTACTTAATTGCAGTTCACTTTCCACAAGCACAGAGCCAGAAAATTACATGCTCTTTATCAAGTCATACCTTAAGGTAGAAATAGTGTTTGTTGTAGGGTATTGCATTGCCACATTAGAAGTATATTAGAGTTTCTAAAAGCAATTTTGTTTCATTTGGATGTGCTTTTTAAGTCCTAAAAAAGCGTTTCTTCTGAAATCACATTTTCCCTCCTTTGCTGTACTAACAGCCTCAATTCCTCTAGAGAAGTCCTTATACTAGATGCAGAAACATTGCCGTGATCATTTTATTGCATTCTGTGTAGGGTTTCACATTGTTTTACAAAACAGAAGAGTAAATGTATAACTCTATACAATGTAAACAAATGTGGGTGGAGGAATTATTTTTATTTGCCTTTTTCTATTCCCTTGTTCATTGATTCTTCTCTGTTTGACTGAAGACTGATAATCTCAAGCTGGGAATGACATGAAGGCCCGCAGTGTGGGGTATGAGCCAACAAGCCAGGCCAGGAATAGATGGGGATAAGTGTTGTCATCATGGCCATTAGTGGAGCTGGACTCTAATTCAGCTGAGGTAATTCAGCAAACAATCAGCCTTGACCACTGGAGCTCTGTTGAATAACACCGCACTGCAGTTTTCGGCTTCATTTGATAAGATCTTAATGTTTCTGCACACACTGCTCACCTACGGACAACAATAAAGCACCCCTCTACCACCCCAAAAAATGGTCATGAGGATCAAGCTGAATTCTATCAAGCTGAACAACTGCTGAGGAGATCCATTAGGGCCAGCTGCTCTTCGAGCAGAGAGGCCACAGTCCTAAGAGGGGCAAAGCTCAAGTCTCTAAGCCCTGGTTTCCATGCTGATGCCCTCTGAATGTTTTCTATGGCTGTCAGAAAAGCAGAGAGCCGGCGGGATTCTCTCCAAATCTGTAAACAAAACAAAAGTGGAGCGCAAATTAAGTGCATTAATCGGACGGCCTGGGGCATGGTGGCAAGCTTTTGCAGCTTGGAACAACCTGTCACAGTCACAGGAGTCCCTTAAAAAGAAAATTTCAGAAAATGCCCAAGGTCATCTTCACAGGCCTTACACACTCCAGCCAGATGACAGTAACAGTTTGTAGGATATCGTGGCATGGAGCAGATTGTTTTCAAATACACTGCCAGTCTAAAATACAGTGTAATAATTGCTTGAAGATTTGAGAAATGTCTTGCAGCTTTTATGTCATTTCATATATATGTACAGATAGATAGATAGTAGGGGTGGAGCCTAATCTGAATACGGTATTCAGAAAGGCACAAATAACGTGTTTCTTACAAATACCGCATTCTGACGAATGCTTAAATAAATATTTGTATTCGGGAAACCAACACCCTGGTCACACGCTCGTGTGCTTAGGGCACTCGCCCTGCGATGAGAAAGTTGTGGGTCGATCCCCCAGACCGCTAGGTACCTCTGAGGTACCCTGAGTAAGGTACCGTCCCCACACACCACTCCTTGGTACACTCCCCACAAACTGCTCATGGCTGCCTGCTACTTCACTTGGTGAATGGGTTTAAATGCAAAGGAGGAATTTCGTGCCATTCACACTGTTTGTGGTGTGTTCACGTGTGACCGATTTATCACTTTCACTTTTAGATATTCTGCCTCCTCGCACCCCCGTCACACGCTCAAGTTCAGGAGTATATTCGGGGTCGGGCGGGCGGAGTTTGCTCGCTGCATTTAAATTCTACTCTAATACAAATATGAATACAAATAATTTTCCCCTTTCAACAAATACAAATACAGATATGAATAGCTGCCACTTTACACACCCCTAATAGATAGATAGATAGATAGATAGATAGATAGATAGATAGATAGATAGATCTTTTTAAGGCCATGATCAGGGTTATGTTGAAGCAGCAGAGTTCTTTGCTCCGCACTGCAGGAGGCATGATGGGCCAAAAAACTGCTGAGCAAGGTGTTCTAGAGCATTCCCGGTGATTCTTCACAAGCCCCCCTCTGACCCTTGGGCTAGTAAAGCACAGCAAATGTATTCCGCCCTTTGCCAGGTAAATGAACCTGCTTGCCTGCCTCTTTGCGTGTCTCCATGAAAGAGGAGTGTGAAAGTGGGGAGTGCTTTGACTCTCAACCGTTTATATATTCCCTCGTTAATAAAGGTGGAAAATCAATTTGCCGGTCCTGATTCTCATCCACGGTGCGCTCATTAAGCCCCCCCCCCACGTCCGCAAGCGTGCCACAGTCAGAGCGCATCAGGCCCGGACGGCTAAACGGCTGACTGGAGCTCTGGTAATCGCACACAGCCACACACTCGCAGCTCAAGAGGAGGAATCAGTCTGTTTTGCTTCCTTTAGCACTTCTCTCTCTCTCTCTCTCTTTGTATTCCTCCTGGGCGTGTTATTCAGCAAGACGCACAACCACAAGCATTCACATTCATGAGGCATGCTCCTAGGAGTCAAAGGCCAGTCTGAAAGGTGCTTTTTGAAATGATAATCACACACTTGTGTCAGTGTGGGTCATTCCAAAAATTGATTCAGAATGAAGGACTGTAGAATTTTGCATGTCAAGTATGGTTGACAGCACCGACCAACTAGAAACAACATGAGCAATTCTGCAACTATATAGCATGTTTACCATGTGGCAAAAAAATTGGTTACACACCCCAGGTGAATGAAAAGATTGTTTTTTGGTTTTGTGTCTAATCTCTGCCAGCAAGCAAGCCAGAAAGTAAAGTCATGTGCCAGTGCTAAACAATGGTATTCCTCTTAAAAATGCCTTAGTGCGTTGGAATTCCTGAATCAATAATGGAGTAATTGCATGCGGCAGTGGTGCCATCGGTTTTGCTTGTTTACTTGGAGGAACACTCAATAATGGAAAGATTCACTAGCTGCTTGTTTGCGCTCGTCACATTAGTCAACGTCTTTGTATTGATGGGTGGTGCCACAGCTGATTCATTAAGAAGACTTAGAGGAAATAGTAATGCTCTTGTGGATCAGATACAGCCACACCGTTGATGTAAGGGCCAAACATCCCACTCCACATAGGATCGTCCACCTCACCTGACACTACAGACTGGTCATACAATCTAACTGCTGATTTATTTTCTACCAGACCAAAAAATTAATCTATTCAAACGTGTTTTGTTTAAACAAAATCATGGCTGAAGTATGTCTGTCAATTGCTTTTACAGACTGATTTATAAATATCTTGGTTAAAGTGTTACAGGTCTTATTTTAGATGGAAGCAATAATGGGAACTACGTCATTTTAATGTTTGACACAAGATACATATTGGGTATGATTCACAGATACCTTATGTATTCCTGGCACAGTCATACTTATCAGTGCATTTTCCGTCAGTTGACTTAATAAACCATGATTGCTGGCAGCAGTCAGTCCATTATGTGACTTCCTCTCTTTCAAATCATTCAAATCACTTGAAATAAATTATCCCACAATGAAAATGATTTTCAGCTATTCCAAAGGATGACAAGCAATTAGCAGCTGTCAATTAAGCTTGTGTCTTGCTGAATACGTATCGAGGCTTACTGGAATGATATGAAAGTGCACCCTTTGAGGCAACGCATTTCAGTAATAACCTGACATCATTAAGCTAGATCAATTAAATTTTCTAAAGGGAAAAACTGAAGCAATTTCCTTGCGCAATGAAAATGACTATTGTGCAGTCAATTGCAGAAAAAGTTGTCATGCGAGCCGGTACACAAGCGGAAGGAACATTTAAACAGTTAGGTGATGGGAATAGTAAGCTCCCAATACCTTTTTCTTTTTTTTTTTTTGTTGCAAAAAACATGCTCCCTTGGGAATGGAGCACAAGATGATGCGAGAGACAGCAGCCTCGGTATTGATGTGAATCTACCACACTTGTTTCAAGGATGCCACAAAGCAGCATGGCGTGTCACCCTACAAATCACACAATTCTTTGTTTGCTTGTTGACAGCACAGTTCCCGACCCCCCTGCTCTGTCTCTCTCCTCCCGTTGGATTGTTTGCGTGCACATGCACTGGGCCCTCCTCATTAGCCAAGCGGCCACTAGGCTGATGTAGGCGGTGCCCAGACAGAGACTCCTGCTGTGTCAATCAGAACCGGTGCTGCACTGCCTCAGTGCAATGAAGCACCAATCAATGGCCTGGCAGAGATTGATAAGCTTGTCTCCTTGCTAGCAGTCCTCAAAGCCTTGGGTGGCTACAAGTTAAATATCTGGATATGCCAATAAAGAAGGAACCCAGATCCATTCATCAAATGAGTACACATATTGCCGAATCATTTTGGGCCTGCTACTGTTCTGATCATCTGTTTTTGTCATCTCTTGTACAAGAAAGGCATTGTCTGAATGAGTGGCCATTAAACAAAGACACTTAGAAACAGATCAGAGATATAATGTAAAAAATGATCTCTATATCTACATGTCTGTTAGTCGATGTCATAGCTCTTGTAACTATAGCGTACGCTCAACACAACAATGCTATACTCAGATGTGCAATAAAGTGTTCTTTGGAACAACGTCCTAGAAGGACCGTCAAATGGTATTTGTGTGAAAACGAATTGTGTGAAAAGCCTTTTGAAAGTTGAAAGGATCTACTGTACCAGTTAAACTATAACCTAAACCCATGAACCAAGTGCAAACAGTTGTTTTTAAAGGAAAAATTTTAATCAGTCTAGAACCTTTACATTACATGATAATCTGTTAAACTCCTTATGATATCTTCTCTCATCACATTTGCAAAAGTCTTCTTTAAATATTCCTCCAAGAGATTCTTGAGGTGCTGAGATGGAGTCCTACCATGCCTTGATCTTGGTGGTCTACACTTCAACAAACAAAAGTATAGTTCACATACACCCACTTCCACCTCTACATGTCCATGATCTCATTGGTAAGGGAGATCAGTTGAGTAAAACTAGCATTGAGACTAAAGGGGAAGTTGTGGGCCCTTTTCTACTGAATTGTGAAGGTGCACTATATTATGCGAAGCACATTTCTCAGTAATTGTACTCCGCTCTAAAGCTGGATGGACAAAGTGTTATACAAAGACATATGTGTAATACTCTTCCAGAAACCCCTCCTCCCCACCTCCTGCTTATCAAAAAGGCATTTGCCCATTTACATCTCATTAACCATTCTTATCTTCTCACTGCCATTTGTCATCCATTGGCAGTTACGCCGGCATAAAGAGATGAGGTGTTTCTACACATCTCTCTCACACATTCCCTCTTTCACTCTCCCTCTCATCTTCTCACTTGCTCTCACTTTCTCTCAAATATATACGTACACACATCATTCCAATTTGTACCTTCCTGTATCACACTCCCTTGGTGTGTTACTGGATAGCATATAATCATGTGAATAACTCACTTGCTGATTAGCTTGTAATGTTACATTCCTTTAGCTGGAGGGTCCACGTCTAGTTAGCTGGAGTGAAATTGCCACAATCTATTGGAAATCTTTTTTTTTTTCAGATTGCTATCGTTGCGGTAACACCAACCACAAAAATGCAGTGTAACAGTTGTAACTACTGTGGTGAAAGATGCTCTTCAGACAATGAATAATTGAACAAAGTAAGTAATATGAAATGGAACTTGAAAGGTATTTGTCTTGCTCTTGGGTAGCCCAAATGTTTGCCTTTGCAACAATTGCATTATTCATAGAACCTTTGAAAGTCGTAGCAGAGATTGTGTTCACCTGCGTGTGATTCGGTGCTTCCGTTTTCACCCTGCTTTCAGAGCGCTAAAGCTGCAGCGCTAACATCACACCTCCATCTCGGCTGAGAGATTTCCCATTGCACCGCCACTCCGTAACATTTCCATGCTTTTGGACTCATTTCAGACCTGTGGCCAAGCATTGCCAGCCGGTGCAGCGACGAGAAACGTGTTGAAGAGGACACATCTGCTGCAACATGGATTTAGATAAGGCTTGAGAGACTTGCCAGGTTTCTCGGGACATAGGCTGGGAGAGGAGGCAGTCTACCACTGTTGTTCTTCTCCACTCCCTCACCACGGTTCAAGATTTAATCCTCCTATTGATTTCTCCTTTTGAAAAGAGAGCTGTCCAAATGGCATCAGTAAACGTAGTCAGAGATATGCGTTCGAATGCTCCTGAATGTGGAGGAGCCACGGGGAACAAATCCTCATGAAATTACATTCAGCTGGAAAAACATCTTGCAGAATCTATATGCATAATACTGGAGAAAAAACCTTAGAACATGATGCAGACAAAGGTGAAACAAATTAGTGCTTGTCTGCTCATTTGCAAGGACAGGTCAACCATTAAGATAAGAGGTAGCATGTGGTCTGCAGGCTTGTGATTTTTAAAGGCTGAAAAGCATTTGACAGTGAATAAATATGACAGGTCCGCTCAACTACCCACTGTTGAATGTGTAAGGACTATTGGTGTAAGTAATACAAGACATTTGGGGTGTAAGTTCTCATGGTCATACTGAAGCACATTTCCTTTCAATCGAATTATAATAATAGCAGACTTTTTATCCCCTTCAAGTGTCACCAGGTTATATATTGATACCAACTATTGTGCACTGTCATTCAATCATCAGCATCAGTGTTCATTGAAATGATTATGTGTCTTGGGCTTGCACATAGAAAATGGCATCATGAGTCTTTCCACTTTGGCACATGGAAGCTGGGATGGATTTTCACAGTACTGGACTCTTGCCCTCCTATTTTAGAGAAAACAGAAAGGCGCACACATGTCTAGTAGATCTGCTCAGTAATGAATGTGCTTCTGCTTTTTACTGTTTGCCATGAAAATGCTTCACTTAGTGGAAGCTTGACAGGGATTTGTCACTAGACTGACACCGAATGGCTTGTGCCAACTTCATTAGAACAATGAATCCACAAGCGTGCTATTCCTACAGGAGCCAGCGGGATGCTCTCTCTCTCTCTCTCTCTCTCTCTCTCTCTCTCTCTCTCTCTCTCTCTCTCTCTCTCTCTCTCTCTCTCTCT